>JAAXYX010006097.1:0-10117 GCA_036851915.1 Ptenothrix huangshanensis
TGCGCACTTTTCTCCTCATCCTTATTTTTCGCCTCCTCTTCCTTCTTCTTCTTTTCCTCCTCTTCCTTCTTCTTTTTCTCCTCCTCTTCTTTGCATTTGAGTTGGTTTTCTGGGATGGACATGTGCTTGCTCGGAGTCACAAAATCCGCCGAGGAAGTTGAAGGAGGTGTGTTGGCTCTCTGTAATTTCGGAATGGACAGCTCAAACGTGTCTTTCCACTTGGTGCTCGATATCGGCATGAGATTGTACTCCTTGTGACACGGACATCCTTCTTTGGACTTTTGTGGTGTTGAGCCAGGCACGCTGTACAAATCCTTAGATCGCTGGTCCAACAAACAATACTTCATCCCTGTCTTCATATTCGTCGTTATCACCGAACTTCTACTCATTTTGATCAACCATCAACCATTACCATGAGCAAAACAATTAAACCATTCAACAACATGTTCCCTTTTCTTGAACTCAATCAAAGCAAACCCAGCATACGAAACTGTATTGATAATTAGGATGTGGAAATATGGACTGGACGTACACGAAGTAGATTCCGCTGCCATCGCTGATAGTTTCTTTGTCCCAGTCTGAGAGAACGAAGTCGATATGGAATTCGTGGCCGTTCTTCAGCTGCTTCGTATTCGTCACTTTTGTATATAATTGACCCCTGTCCTAATCAGTGAAAATAAATCTCCCAATGTTGATGATTCAAAATCAAGGTCAAGTTGTATAAATTGTACGTAATTATGTAGTTAATGAAGACTTTATTACGGCGGGGAGCACGTTTTGGTCCTCGGCGTTTTTTGGAGGGTTGCAGTAGTAGATTTTGCTCGGGGTCTGTGCGTTGGTTCCTCTCCTCGCGCTGTCCCACTCTTCATCGCAAGGATAACTGTCAGTGAATCGTGCGACGAATGCGTTGTTCCCCGCCGAAACGGCTTGAATTGCGAATTTGCGAATGTTGAGGTCGGCGTCTTCAAGAGTGGCTATGAGATGGAACCAGCCGGGGAACGGCAGTTGTCGGATCGTGTACAAAATGTTATCGCCGTCGTCGTCGTCGCTGGATGAACTCCCACTTAAATACAACTCACAGTCGCCTTTCATTTCCTTCTCGTCCCATGGCACCTGGCACATGGTACTTTGTGTCGTCCACACCTTTGTCGACGATGAGGGCCACGGTAGATACGACTGTGCCCTACCGCTTCCCATCTCACCCACCAGGACCACAATCACCACAATCACTGTCAGTCCAACACCAAGTCCCATTTTCAAAATAGCAAACTTTTTTCAAGTAATTATCCGATGTGATTTTCTTTGGTTTTATCCAAATTCGAAATTAATTGACACTGAATTTTTGGGTTGCTGCCGGATGTGGTTGTGGCATTGGTACAGATTACAAATATCTTGATCTGGGTCATGTCATGTCACTCAAAATCATAAATATTAAACATTGCAGTAAGGCTAAAGGCAGTAATGGTAAAATTGGTAAATGTTCGCTTTCGTATTCTTCGTATTGAAAGCTGTTGCAAGTTGTTCAAAGTTGCAATTTGTGTATTGAGCTCGGATTAAATCAAATCTCAGTTTGTTTTGAAAAGTTCCCCTTAGGCAGAAGTTATTTTCAACCCGGGTTTTCCACGTTCACTATAGTGATCCACTTGAATCACAAGTGACTTGATAAATGAGAGCCAAAAAGTATTCGAGGCTCGAGTGATTTGAAGACCTTTTTGGCCAACGAGTGGGTACCCACTATTGAGAACCCATTTTCGGGCAAAATGAGATTAATAATGAAATTCGAAATTCTCACTATACCCGTTTTAGAATGCTGTACCCGAATTTTAAAAATTCTTCGAAAGACAATTTTCGTTAAACATAAAAGGAGCTAACTTAAGCCCACAACTGTTTTTTTGATCCTGCTGTAAAATTATCGCTTTTAGAATTTCGATTAGTTCTCTTATGCTAAGAATCTCTGCTCTCTTCGTAACAATTTTCTTTTATTTCCCAACAATGTTTTTAAGAAGCCTAACACAGCTATTTTACAGTTTAAAGAAACATTCTTTTATTACTAATTCGTAGCACTTTTTGCAACAATCCAATTCTTGGAGTTAGCACTTTTTGAAAATTGGAATTCCAACTTATTGCTGAGTGAAGGAATTCCTTCCCGTAAAAGAAAGTGCATACAACGGCTTTCTGAAAAATTCCTTCGTAAAATTGACCGAAAGTTTTTTTTACACATTTCGACCTGAATTATCAACTATCGAAAGAAATATTCCAAGGCCATCGGCAGAGTAAACGATCCCGACCCTAACCTCAGATGAATACATGCAATGAAAAATTAAAAAGTAACGCAAATAATTAAACGTGCCGAAAAAATACCAGAATAATGAATTTGGCCATCATTTTATTTGCTTCCATTTAGTCATGTGTATATAAGAAACAGAACCTTCAACCTAAAGGATGCTCATGATGATGATCATAAATCATTGGGTTTGTAAAAATAATGAGATAAAATTGTATTGAAACATAACTGCGCATAAATAACGCTTTCAACAAGTTAAAATAGAGAAGAATGAACCCATTAATTAGTTATAATAACTGGGTTTAAGTAACAAGGTAATTTAGTAAAGGTGGGGTTAATCGCACTGTCGGGTAAAAATTGTGAATTTACGGGATTTTGACAACCCTTAGTTTATTTAGTTAATCCGGTTTGGAAGTTGGAAGGGGTTTAAAGTTGTGTTTTCTGTTTTCAGACATCGTTGATAAGACTGTTGAAGAAGTTCTGGATGTCAACTTCGGTCAGCTGGAGTTCCGAAGGTTTCCCTGTGCTCGTTTCAGTTTGCTCTGGAACCGTGTTTGAGGGTGAGTAGGCTGTGAAAAAGGGCGGAAGTGGAGGAGGAACAGGAGGAGCTCTTGTGGGCCGACGAATCTCATTGCATTCGTTGCACAAACACGGAATTCCGGGACCGCATTCCAAACAGCTTTTGCAACAAAATCCAACCCGAGAGTAGCATCGCTCCATGCAAATCCACACATCTGTCATAGAACTCTCGATGCATCCGCAACGCGCCTTCAAAAGCTTTCCACAATCTGCCCACGTATCACACAATCACAAATAATCAGTAATCACCAACCAGTAGCGCCCGCAGAATTTTTTTCGAGTAGGCCTTGAAAAAGCTTGATTTTATTCAGCGTAAGATTTTTAAAAAACTGCATCTTATCTAGTCTCAGTTATTTAAAAATTGTGCCTTTTCCATCTGAATTTTAAAAAAATTGCGTCGTTTTCATGTAAATTTAAAAAAACTGCGTCTCTTTCGTGCAAAAAAACTATGCATCTATTTTGTGTAAATTTTAAAAAAGACTGTTTTTTAAAAATCCTTTGTAGACTTAGACCTGTGGTCTACGCCTAGCTACGCTACTGCATTTAACCAAAGGAATATTACGTTAACTTTAACTGCCATCAAGTAATTTAAATAAAAGCTTACCGGCTTCAGCCTTGGAAATGGTGGCGTATGAAACAATCAACAAAACGCCTAAGAATAACGACTTGATCATTTTGCTCACTAGTCAGTCTTGGTTTGGTTCCACAATTAATTAATGAAATAATGTTCACTATTCCCTTGTCCTTTTGTTTTACGTGTCTTTATTATTCCTTTATTCTCTGTTATCCACTCATAATGTTCTATTGGCACCAATTCAACTTGTCTTCTTGACTTTCTTATTATAATAAATTTGTAATTTACTAACTGCTTAATTATTTGAATTAATCTGAATGCAAATGCGTGTAAATGGACCTTCAATATTACTTCAGTTTTAGCTATTGTCACCACAAATGCAAATGTAAAATCAATTCTGCTTTTTTATGCTTGTAACTTATAACGATTTGATTTCCACTCTATTATAATTTTATCCTAATTATTTAATTTTAATTATAATAAGTTCAATCCATAAGGTAAATCCACGCAGCCTATAATTAAATGATGCATCGCTTAATGATAATGAGTGAAATAACGAGGCCAAATATTTCCCCATCAGCCCTCCTACATTCTCCCTTATAATTATAATTAGTCAAAACTATTCAAGAAAACATAAAATGATGAATGGTGACTATAATTATGACGATGCAACACAACAGTATCAATGAAGAAATCAAGCCCTGAACTAAACACCCATAGTAAAATCGATTTTGAAGCATTTTATTATACGACTCAATGCCATAAGCAATAAATAGTCGGGATTAAATAAAAAATCTCATCTCACATAATTAATCAATAAACTGTTTTCATTGCACTCGTGAGTTTCTTTTTAGAAATCAACGAACAGAAAAAGTAACCAATAATTAAAATCCAATAAGGGAATAACAGTGAATAATAAATTAAATCAATAATTATAAGCATTTATGACTAGGCATACAGTTGTTCTTGTTCAATCACACCTGACCTTTGTCTCGAGAATAATAATGGCATGAAACGAAATGCCAGATTTTAGATTTTTGGGGGGATTAGGGGTTGGGTTCCTGAACACGCTGTCCTCCACTTCCTCTGCCAAAACTTTTGCTCATATCATGACTCCTGACGTGATGTGCAGGTTTCTTCGTTGTTGTTGTTTCGTCCGAGTCCTCGTAATCTTCTTCTGCACCACCTTGGTCTTGGGGTCTTGGAGTAATCGTCGTTGTTGGTTTGACCTCTGTCGTCGTCTCGGGTGGAGGAGACGGGGTAGTCGTGGTGCTCGTCGTCATTACCATTTTCAGAGTGGTTGCCTCCTCTTCCTCGTCACTATACTCATCAAGCTCCGTTGTGCCGACGGAAGTCGATGAGATGGTGGTTGAGGATGTGGATGTGGATGTGGATGTTGTGGAGGGGGTGGTTGTTGTTGTGATGGATGTTGATGGAGTTGTGGAGGGGGTGCTTGACGACCGACTCGCTCTGAAGTGGAGCTTTCGCCCAGCACTCGGAGCTTGCCCTGCTCTGGCGTTGGTGGTAAAGGGCACCTTCACCTCCATGGATTCCACCTCATCACTCTGAGTGGCATTCATTTGACGAGAGCTTTTCGCTTTTCCCATCGGAAGCTTTGCCAGATGGGAGGACGGTGACGACTGGAGACCAAAAGCTTGACGAGAGCTCATTCCCGAGAAAGGAGGACTGACGTGGTGGGACCGGCCTAGCTTGGAACGTGTTGAGGTACTGGTACCGGGAGGACTGGTACTGGTGGATTCTGGATTTTGGGTTTCGGTTTGGGATGGGATTTCTGTGGTTGAGGAGGGAGCAGGAGTTGAGGTCTCGGTGACAATTTGGCGACCAAAGGAGTTTCGGTTTCGGTTGCTTAGATTCTGCTGCCAAGTGCCGTTGGAAGGGGAACGACCGAATTTGTTGACGATAGGACTAGGTGTCGTCATTCTTCTCATCTTTATGGGGGACCTGGCTGAGGAACTGACCGTGGCATCGGTTGATGTTGATGCTGAAGTTGATGTTGATGTTGATGTTGTCAACGTTGGTGAAGACTCGGTGGTGGTGGATGCGGCCTGGAGTGGAGCAGCTGCTGTGGTGGCAGAGTAACGACGACGGGCTGCTCTGTTGTTGACGTGACTTATTGGAACTGGAGCAGGAGCTTTGGTGGTTGCGGTGGTGGTGCTTGAAGTAGAGTCGATAATCTCGGATGATGAAGATTCGCTGGTGGTTGTCTTGTTGCGAGAAATCCGGAGACGACTACAGCCCGTACATTTGCAAGAAACATCGGATCCGCATTCTTCACACTCGGAGCAGCAGAATTGACCTCCCAGATTGCACCTGTTGCTGTTGCAATTCCACCCATTCTTCACTCCAGATCGGATGCACTGGCACTGCTTCACACCTCCAGCAGCACACAAGTCTGGAAAAAACAAATACAAAAGGATTAATTGATGAGTTAGTGCATAATCTTCTGAAAATACTTTTAATTGAAAGAAAAAAATTTGAACGCATTGAAATACTCAGTAGCGTATTTAGGCGTAGGCCACGCAGGCCTAGGAGTCAGGATTACAAAGGATTTTTAAAATATGCAAACGAGTTTAAAATATGCACAAAAAACACATTTTTAACATTTACAGGAAAAGACGCAGTTTTTTTAAAATTTACCTACACGAAAAGGCACCCTTCCTTAAAAATTAATATTAAAGCCTCGCCGTTTTGTTTTTTCACATGAAAACGGCGCAATTTTTAAAAATCTACAAGAAAACGACGCGGTTTTTTTATAACAATGAAAGGTCGAAATTTTGTAATAAATTGCACTGCGTGAAGTTTTTTTCAATTAAACTAGAAAAGGTTAAGTTTTTTCCAGGCCTGCGTGAAAAAAATCCTGCGGGAGCTACTGAAAATATCAGATGTTTGATTAATCAAAAGAGGAAAAAATAAAACTTACCCAGCGGAGTAAACTGCGCGTTTACGGTGATGACAAAAGGCAGGACTGCCAACGCCACGATCAAGTAAATTTTCTTCATTCTGCTCTTTGTTCAATTAGGTCCTTCCACAAATACGAAATTCGGCAGTGTTGTAATTTCTGTGTTTTGACGATTGTCGTCAATTTTTCTTATCCTAGTCCTAGTCCTGGCCACCTTGATGTTGATGTTGATGTCGCCGAGTTCAACTTGTGCCTGACAAGCCAAACAAATAATACTAGTCATTTATTGTCCATTCGTCTAATTCTATTCCTGGCCTGGCCTGGCCTGGCAACTGGATGACTACAGACTTGAACTAATTATGTAAATTCTCACAATTCTGTACATACTAAGGCATCCTGCCAGTTGTTCGTTGTTGGTTGCGTTCCCGTTTAAAGTCGAAAATTTCAATATCTATTTACATAAGTAATTACTTGAACCACAAAATTAATATGAACAATAGATTAAAATAATTGTAATAATTATATGATCAAAAGTTATACAAAACTAGTGCTCACCTGACTGCACTGTGAGCTAAAATTGGGCATTACTAGCCTTGCACGTTGCACATTCAATTTTGAATTTTGACACACATTGCATTAATTGTCGTAATAATGCTAATGAAATAAATAATTACTTAATGTGACTTGAATATGCAGAAATAACTTGTGAAGACGGAAATATAATAAAGTTTTCTGGCGTTTTATTTGACTCCATACGAAGTAACCTTTGATCAAAGCCGAGACTAGCTGTCACAATGGATTAAAATGTGATTAGCATAATGACAATTAAAAAGGGAAATGAATCACCCAGACATAATTAATTGACTATGAAAATTAAAAGTGGGTTAAGCTTTAACAAAGCCAAAATAAAAAACAGTAAAAATATTTCATTTAATAAATAACACTAACAATAACTGCTCGCTCAACTTCAACTGCTGACTTTTCGTCTTGCATGATTTGCATGAGCCTCCGTCGATTGTAGGTTCAGTAGGAACAGCATAAAGCATAAACGGAGAACAAAGTGAAAATATAACAATCGCAGCTTCCCACTGCTCTATCATATGCGATGAGGGAGGGAAATTTCAAAATTTCGTAGGAAAATCGGAAAATTGTCTAATATTCGGATTCGGATTCGGAATTGGGACTGGGGGTGGTAGTGGAAGTGGTTCTAATGCGAGGATTGAGTCTAAGAGCATGAAACCCACTGACCGGACGCCACGGCGACTCAGTTGCAGGAAGCACTTCACCATGACCTTGGATTTGACCTCTGTGACTTGCCTCTTGAAGAGTTGAGGTTACGGGGAAGACGGTTGTTGAGGATGTTGAGGGACTTTGTGTTGTACTCTCTGTCGTGTTGAAAATATTAAAGGGAGTCGTCGGTCTGTAGACGGGACGAGGTGCGCTCTTGGTCAAAGGTCGACGGACTTTGGATGGTGACCTTCCAGATGTGATTGTCTTTGTCAAATTTGATGGAATTGTGTAGGGGACCCGACCTTGCAGCAACGGTCGTTTAGCTTTTGGATTATAAGTTCGAAACGATAAAGTGCTGGGGGGACGAGTTCTGTTGCCGTTGACCTTGACATTGCTGCTGGCATTGGAGTTGTTGCGAGTGACATTGACATTGACAGTGACGTTGTGGACGAGGTCACTTGCCTGGGGATCAAGGTCACCGATGCACCCTGGAGTGTGTCTTGCAGGGAAGGTTTTGTAATAGGGAGGAAGATTGCCTCTCTTGATAAGAAATACGCGCGGTGCATCGCAACGTCTAGGAGTCTGATCGGACAATGGCTCATGCGTCACATTCACCTTGACCTTGACATTGTATTGTGATGGAGTCGAAATTGGTGGTGGCATTGGAGTCGTCGTATTTCTTGCCTTGGCCCTGACCTTGTTACGAGGAGCACTGCTGCGGCTAGTTGAAGTTGGAGGAGTAGCTGTCGTGGTCTTTGTCGTTGTTGTGGGGACAGTTTTTGTTGGAGAAGCTGCAGATGGAAAATGTCCAAAGCTGAAACTGAGTGGGAGCTTGTAGTTAATTGCCGTCGCGTAAGGGCTCGTTCCGTTCACCGATTCAGATGCATTCTGTCTTGGAGACTGTTTCGGTTTCAGAGTGATGAATCTGTTGAAACCGTTGGTGTAAGGAATAGACGGATTGGGATTATTGACCTGCATCGTATTTCGATTGACATTGACATTGGCATTGACATTGTAGCTGGTCACGGTTGTACTTGTTGTTGGAGGAAGCGTCGTGGTGTCCCGTGGCCTCGGTTGACCTTGGACCTTGGAAAAATTCGCAGGAATTTGGAATGCAGGATGAGTCCCGAAGGACGGCGTTGGTGATGGCGAATTGAGGTTTGTGTTCAGTTGATTGACAATTGCTTGTTCCAAAGGCCCACTTGGTGTCGGAAGGTCAAGGTCCTCTGAACTCTCTTCGTATTCGATGTAGTCACCATTTGACCTGAGGGTCAATGGCAATGGTGTGGTGGATGTGACCGGACGACGAGCTCTGGACCCAGCGGGCGGATTGGACCAGGAACTGGTGAACGGCACTTGACCCAGCATCGGTTGCGGATTAACACGGAGACGATGGTCGTTCGGAGTGGGCAGTGACAGTGGACTGGGATCCATCGTTAAGGTCAAGGTCCTTGGCATGACAGTGTCAGTGTGATTGGGACCAGGACCAGGACCAGGGTCGGATGCATTTGAAGTGTGTATGGAGAATTGGGTGTCGGTGACTTTGACATTTGGATCAGGATGAGGGAGCAAAAGACTGCAGCCCCCCTTGCATTGACACATGGGACTCCCGCCCTCGCAATTGACACACTTGGCGCAGCAGAAGTTCACTCCTTCCTCACACTTGATGTTGCATCGGTGACCCGTCGACGCGTAGTTCCGGATGCACCCGCACTGCCGAGTCAGACCTTCCTCGCACACTGCAACTGTACATAGAAATTTACTGTTTAAGACGTCGTTTTTTGAAAATTACACAATCTGTGATGCATGTTTAAAAATTAACAAAAATGATGCAATTTTTTGTAATGTTTTCACTGGATAAGATCCATTTTTTACAGCAAGCCTACTGGAAAGACAATCCTGGCGACGCTACTGATTACTAATGGGTTTTTGAATGCGAAGGAATAATTACTGTAGAATTGATTAAAATTGAAAACTAACCGGACGGCGCCTCGGAGGTGTAAAACATGGGAAGAACAGCTGCCAGCGCCAACACCAAAATCGACAGAAATCTCAACATTGTGCTTTGGAAAATCCTACAAGTCCACTTCTATTGTCAGTAATTAATGCAATGCCGTTGTTGGTTTTGTTTTTTTTTATATTTTTTATTTTCCTTCTCCCGCCCGAGCCCAACTTGTGCTTTGATGGACGTCTAAAGTGAAAAGTGCTGGATGTCGATGTCATTTATGATTCTTCAGCAATTAATTACTCAGTTGGTCAAAAATTCAAAATGCAAATGCTGTGAATCGTTGCCAGATTATAATATTCTATTTCTGGTAAACCTTCAACTATGCTATTATTAACAGAACATAACGCCTTTTCTAATTACAATATCTATGTGTAGATACAGTGATGGCCTTTTGTCTTGAAATGAGCATTGGAAAAGCATAAGGAGAAGGACAGAAGCAAAAAAACAGCTTCTGGAAATGATTCTTGAAAATCTCCCGCCAAAAGATTTGAAAGAGACCCGACGACGACGAGTGAATAAACG
>JAAXYX010006098.1:0-10117 GCA_036851915.1 Ptenothrix huangshanensis
AACTATCTCTTCAATTTACACTTTTAGCTTTGAAAAGCAGTTTTTTATGATTTAAAGTCGTGTAACTGTAATCAGTTATTTTAATATAATTATTATAATTTTTTTTATTTTTGATAGTATAATTGAGGACCGGGCCACAACGGCTGAAGAAATACAAAGGGGCAATATAAGCTGATGCCGAATGCTTTCATTGCCCTTTTCGTCCACCGAAGCCCAACGCAAGAAAACACGCTCATACCTACCTAAATAGATAGGTACACAAAGATAGAACAGAACTAAAAATATTTAAAACGCTTGAACTTAAATATTATTACAACGTTTTACTGAATATTTTTTTAAACCGTTCAAAATGCTAAATGACGCCTTTTTCGGTATTTGTGAAAATGTGGCCAAATAGTATTTGTGGTCATTACCCAGAAACTTAAGAACGTGACGATCACTAATTTTCATACAAATGCTTTGAAATGATTTTTAATGCTTCTAATACTTTCTGGTCGAATTGATCATCAATTAAAGTCATGTGAACTAGAAAATCGCCTGCAGAAATATTTGAGAGTCAACAGTAACCAATAATGAGTTGGAGAAATGGATTTTCATAAATAAGTTTTGATAAACTAGTTTTCATAAAATCTGCGTGTTGTTGTTTTTATGCATGTGTAACTCTTGCATAACTAGAACTCTTCGCAGGTAATTATATTTATGATAAAGACAACGACAATGGTGGAGCTTAATATTAATGAGTAATTATCTATTATGCGAATGGTGCAAGTGAGTACTAAATAATTGAATGCGGCATAGAGCACAAGAATAAAAACACGCCATTAAAATATTGGATCATCATCATAGCATAGCCATAGCAACAACAAAGCACTTGAAACTTCAAAGCAAGGCAAAAGCAAAGTGAGGCAAGTAAAGTGTACATATTTCATTAGAGCAGAATAATACAGAATAGTTAGTAGTTGGTTTCGTGTGAGTATAATAGTGAATAGTATGCACATAATAGTGTGAGCGAGCTAAAATGTTAATATACTACACAACGTTTCTTTCTTCTTCAACTCCTCCTTCTATTTCTATTACCGCAAGAATTCTTGTAATAAATTACAATTATGTAAAGTAAAGAGCAAAGAGCCGTGCCATTGCCATTAGTCTGATTGCCAATGAAAGGATGGAACTAGTACTAATACAAACACTACAAATAAGAAACAACCAATCCAATTAAAATTGAAGCCGCTGCACAGTGGTGCGCTAAACATGTATCTGGCCAAAATTTCAAATTTTTCTTTTATCAAAATTTTGTACGTTTTCATTGCTTTTTACCCTTTATCTAGTTCTTCAGAACACTAGCGTAGGTCACGTATGCCTAGACCTAGAAAAATATTTTAAAAATGCACTTATATTCTTTAAGATAGCACGAAAAGAGGCGTATTTTTATATTTTCTACAAAAAGGTGAAGATGTTTTGTTTAAAGAAAAACACATGCAGTTTTTGAATTCGAAAAACAGACGCAGTTTTTGAATTTGATAAAAACAGATGCAGTTTTTTTAAATTGATGCTGAAAATGTTCAATTTTTTTACACAACAAAAGAACAAACTGTTTAAATTAATACAAATAAGACCCAGTTTTTTTAATTTCAACAANAATAAGACCCAGTTTTTTTTAATTTCAACAAAAAGAAGCATTTGTTGTTTTAATTTACACAAAAAGAGGCAGTTATTTTTTAATTTATACAAAAAAGCCGCAGTTGTTTTTTTAATTTTCACAAAAAAGAAGCAGTTAATTTTTGCTACACAAAAAAGGCGCAGTTTTTAACAACTGACACAATATAAGGTTCCGTTTTTTTAAAGTTTTTCAATGGATAACACATATCACGTTTTTTCCTGGCCTATACGAAACCGAAATCCTGCCAGTGCAACTGCAAAAACGCTTTGCCTTAGTCCTCATATTTAAGACTGGAATTAAATTACATGGCATGTTGAGAAATGCAACCTAAATAAGATTTTTGGCTGCTAAACGCAATTGTGCCTCATTGTGCAGTAAATGTACCCTCAAGCAGACTAAAGAGAGGAACTAAACTTTGCGCCGAGTGAATCCCCCGTGCCATATGTACCCATTGCGGAAATACATGGTACATGGTGCGTGCAACCTCTCTGTGTAGTGTACATTCAGTCGGTGGAAATGGTGTCACGCAAAAAGTTCACATTTGAAACGAGAACGGCAAAATCAACTTAAAAGGATTTGTCTCTTAATAACGTCATGGGAAATTAGGTGGGGGGGCAATCTCAAACAATCCTTAAATAGCAGCCTTTGTAATAAAGACGAAGAAAATTTCTAAGAATCTACAGAAAGTAGATGGGTACGAAATACTAAATTCCTTTATGACGTTATTGCGGGACGACCCCTACGGTACTTTTGGTACAAAGAGTGGGAAGGAGAAGACGAAGGCATGGCACGGTTGAGGAACACAAGTCTGTTGCTCGGCCACTCACAAGGCGTCCCATAAAGCAGAGGATTTGGGCAGGAAATTTCAAAGGAAAAAGAGGCACAAGTTGACCTCCAAAGCAGACCGTCAAGCGCCCACTTAAATGCCCCCACTTTAACCATTTAATTCCACTTTAATTCATCTCCGGAGAACTCCACATCCCCACCCTTCCATCTTCAGCATTTGCCACAAGCGTAAGTTTTTCCAAAATATTAAGCATTTATCCCACTCTCAAATTACGAATTAGAAATTCTGGGCAATTTTCCCTGCTTTTTGCTTCCCTTGCTTCTTGTGCCTCGGCTCGTCCTCGTCTAAACTAATATAATATTATTCAGTCAATAGGATACAATACAATACAATAGAATGATAATCGAGCCAGGTCTGGTCTGGTTCTGGTCTTGTGTCTCGTCTCGTGTGTCTCGTCTCTTCTGGCCTGGCCTGGCCTGGCTGGCATGTATTGAGTGTATTGTGTATTATTCTTCTTGTTACTAGCTTGGAATTGGCGCATTCTGCTTCAGCATTGCGTAGTTAGTATGGCTACAAGCCAATAATAACCATAATTAGAGAGAAAATACTAAACCAAATTATTTTAATTGGGAAGGCTTTCCCAATTGATTCCACCAATAGTCAACAGTCAGCAGTTCTCTTGTCTCTAATTCTGGCATAGGTAATTTTACACTGTACTGTTGGCATAAATCGTAATTTAATTTTGAATTTAGGCTCTTCATTTCCAATTTTAACTTATTGATTTTAATTACACGTTTTTAAATCGTTTTTTAAATATTGATTGTTTTAAATCTGCCTGTTTTGCTCCTGTTGTGGGTATTTTAATTGATCCCTTTTTTAATCCTTGATTTTACTTAATTCCTTTTTACATAATAACTGGTGATTGTTGTATGACGTACAGCTGTAAATGGTTGGTGTGAAAAGCTGCTGCCTGTTGATAATTTATCGCGCTGATTTTGATGTGTTTATCATTTATCTTTATGTAGAACACATGCGAAAGTGGATTTTCTGGAATCCCGCCTCGCCGCAGAAGTCTACCGCCAGTCGTTTATTGTCGATTGGTCGTCAACTGCTGACGCTCACTGCCCTCATTCCTCATCTCTTCGTTTCAGTTTTTAATTGCAATTAATTCCTCCAAGTATTCGTCATTCGTAATTGGTTTGGGAAGGAGGTTTGGTTTAGGAGATATTAATTAGGAGTAGGAGTAAGAAGTGGGAAGAAAGAGGATCCAAGTCAAAGAAGATGACTATAAAAAGTTTTCTCTCTTATAATTTCTCATTTTCCAACGATCCCCCCATCAGTGGTTCCGGTTGCGTTTTCAGTTTTTCGCGGTAAAGTCAAGTCAAGATAAGATAGTTGATTACTAGAGAATCGTTTAAGTTATTAGAACGCTGTTGAATTTAAGTTGATTTAAATTGATACTGATTAATGATAAGAAGAGGGGGAATATAATTTAAGACAAGACAAGAACAGCTGAATGTGGAAAGGAGTGAAATTCGAATCCGATTTGGAAGTTGGATGTGTTGACAGTGCTTTTAGATTTGTGGGAGTGTAGAGAATAATGACAATGCCCTCAGTGGCCTCGCTCTTTGGAACTGATTTAGTGAGTGGAGCTCTCCGATCAACGCTGAACCAGGTCCAGAAAAGTTACACGTTCCTCAACAGCAAGCAACTGAGCAAGAAGGAGCGTCGCAAGGAGAAGAAACTTCAGAGAAAACTCAAACGTCAGTATGGATTCCTCAACAACTCCAACTCCCCGGTTACTTTGTCTTTGTCTTCGCAGTCAACTCCCGAAAAGAATTTCGAATCTGGAAGCAACTCACAGTCTCAGTCTCAGTCTCAGTCTCAGTCAATTTCCACTTCCTCTTCCACACACAATCACAAGAAACAGTTCAAGTCTCACGATTTCAAGTCAAAGTTGGGCAAGATTGTGACCAAGAAAGAGCACAAGAATAAGAATAAACATGGGAAGCATTTGAAGCTCAAGTTTGATGGTGGTTCCTCCAGCTCTAGCTCTAGCTCCGGCTCCAGTTCCAGTTCCAGTTCTGGCTCCGGTCATTCCCCAGCTACAAGTTTGTCCACCTTGTCCCCCTACCCCTCGCCTGTGAAGGCTGGTAACAAAGAGAAATCCTCGAGCAAACTTCGTTTCTCCGAGCAGTCCCCCTCATCAACGACCAATAATAATAGTTTCTTGGACCCGGACCCTGATCTTGTCAATTCCAATTCCAGTGACGACGACGGTGAAGGGAACTGGTTGAATGAGCATCAGCCCCTTGAGTTTGACACGAACGGACCTCAAGTCTCCGCTTTCACGCTCCTCCTCAAGAATAAATACGCCTGCCTCAACGCCGACTACAAGCCCAGAATGGACGTCGACATCGCAATCAATCACAGCTCAGATTCACTTAGCAATGGAACCGAAACCAAGAACCAGAACGGAACCGCTAGTCTTCACAGTGTCAAAAGTGAAGGCTCAAATTCCAACGAGAATTGTAAAACGAACGGTGAGAGTGAGAGTGTAAGTGTGAAGAAAGACATCATTAGTTTTGATAGGAAATCCTCCGACTCCTCATCAGAGTCCAAGGGGAAAGTTTTACCTGAAAGTGCGGAGAGTGTTGTGAACGGAAAACAAATCTCGTTGAATTTGAACGGCACTTCCTCCTCCCTCCAGAAAAAGCCCATGATCCAATCCAACTTATCCTCCTTCCTCCACATCTCCTCGAACCAGAGCCAGAACCAGAACCAAAACCAGAAAAACCAAGTTCAAGATTCGTGCAAGTTGACCCGGAAGGATGGCAACTACGTGCGTCTGCCGGAGCCCAAGATAGTTCTTTATGACAGGAAGAACATCAAGCCTGGCTGGCGGCAGAAAATGCCGGTTGGTTGTGGATTCATTAATTTGGGCAACTCTTGTTATATGAATGCAACGCTCCAGGCACTTTTTCACACTCCCGCCTTCATCAATTGGCTTCTGGATGACCTGAACGACCGGAAGCACCGTGACAAGTGTGAGCGCAACAACCAGAGTTTGTTCCAGAACACGCAGAACCAGTGCTCCATCTGTCCCATGACACACACTGCCCTCACCTCCTATAACAGGAACAATCAGGCCATCAGACCTGTCCAGGTTCACAACAAACTCAAGGGTAATTCACACAATTCAATTTAACCGATTCATTCAGTTTCGTATGTCTTCCAGTATCGTCAGCAAGGGTATACCTTCTAGATAATTATAGGATTTTTAAATAGAGGACAAAGGATTTTTTAAATTTACACGATAAAAGATTCAGTATTTTTACACAAAAATAGATACAGTTTTATGAAAATTACGCAAAAATAGATACATTTTTTTTGAAAATTACGTAAAATTAGATGCTGTTTTTTGAAAATTACGCAAAATTAGATGCAGTTTTTTAAAATTTACACAAAAATAGGCGCAGTTTTTTTTTCAATATTTACACAAAACAGATGCAGTTTTTTTTAAATGTTAACAAAAATAGGCAGTTTTGTATTTGCACTTAACTAAAGCAGGCGGAGTTTTTTTTCAATATTAACACTAAACAGATGCAGTTTTTTTTAAATGTTAACAAAAATAGGCGCAGTTTTTTTAAAATTTACACAAAAATAGCCGCAATATTTTGTAATTCATACTTAAACAGGTGCAGTTTTTTTAATACGTACGCTAAACATAGTTCTTTAAAAAACTAAAACATCAGATGCACTATTTTTTAAAAATTACGCTAAAACAGAAGTACTTTTTTGAAATGTACACCCAAAAGATGCCGTTTTTTCAGCAGGCGTACATACACGAAAAAAATCCTGCCGACGCTATTGATTCCTCCTCCTATTTATTTGACTTTAATTTCTATGTCTTGTTATTTTTGGATTTAGTTATAGGAAAGAATTTTGCCTACGGTCGTCAAGAAGATGCCCACGAGTTCCTGCGCCTTCTGCTCGAGTCCATGGAGCGTTCTTATTTGACTGCTGTGAGTGGACACAGACTGGACAGTCGCTCCAAGGAAACTACGCCGATGGGCCAGATCTTCGGGGGCTACACTCGAGGAGAAGGTAATTATTAATTTGCTTACCTATGTGAGTCATGATAA
Source organism: Ptenothrix huangshanensis (assembly GCA_036851915.1). Taxonomy (NCBI): domain Eukaryota; kingdom Metazoa; phylum Arthropoda; class Collembola; order Symphypleona; family Dicyrtomidae; genus Ptenothrix; species Ptenothrix huangshanensis. Next base: position 6,593 of record JAAXYX010006098.1, read on the forward strand.
TGATTTGGAAACTAAATGATGCTTTGACTGGACACTTATTTAAAATTTGTTGTGGATTTATTCCAGTTCGTTGCTTGACCTGCCGCCACGTCTCGACCACGTTCCACCCCCACGCCGAGCTGCAGCTGGACATCCGCGAAGTGAACAATGTGGAGGACGCCCTCGCCTTCTACTTCCAGAAGGAGAAGCTGGACAACAATGACTACAAGTGCGAGAAGTGCAAAACTGTCCAGCCCGCCACGAAGCAGCAGTTCATGGAACTCCCGCCCATCGTCCTCTGCATCCAGCTCAAGCGATTCCGTGCCTGCGGCAGTAAAATCAAGAAACCGATTTTCATCAACGAGAAACTCAATCTAAAGCGATACATGTTCAATAAGAATGACGAGCGCAATTTGGTAAGTATAATCTGTCACTTCCTAATCCCAAATTTTTTTAAAACATAGATAGACCCTAAATTAATTAATTAAGATAGTATTTTTATTATTTATTATTATTATAATTGTTAATGTCAGGACGCGGAGTACCGTCTGGTGGGCTTAGTGACCCACATGGGTCCCTCTCCGAACTGCGGTCATTACACGGCCATCGCTCAAGCCCAGAACGGCTACTTCTACCAATTTGACGATTCCTACGTGCGCCAGACCACTTTAAATCACACGCAGAATGCGGATGCCTATGTCATCTTCTACGAAACCACCAATCGCACTCCCAATCACAACAACAACAACAACAATTCTGTAAATAACTCGAATAATCATTCGAACTCGAGACCCTCCTCCTCGTCCACAGCGACCACTCAATCTCACAATCAGAACCAGAACCAGAACCAGAACCAAAACCAAAATCAGGGACAGGAGCGTCAGAAGTTAATGAACGGGAATAGTAACAGTAGCGTTAGTAGTAGCACCACCAGTGTTTCCAGTAGTAGTCATAACGGTCCGAGTAACAGTAACAGTAACAGTAACGGAGGCAAGAGCAAGGAGAGTGAGAGCAACGGATCGGGAACGGTAAGTTCCACGTCAGCGTCAGCTCATCCACTGCCTTCGCCGATGAAGCCTAAGCCCTTCATCGGTCCCATGCTTCCCTCCAAGTTGGTCCAGCAAAATAACATTTCCAGCTCTAGCTCTTCGTCTTCAACCGCCACTTCCAACTCCAACTCCAATCATCACAATCACAGCTCGAGCCAAAGCCAAAACCAAAACTCAAACCAAATACAGCAAAACCAAAAAATTCTCCCTCCCAAGCCCAACTCTAACAACAACAATAACAACAACAACCAAGAGTCTTCTACTCCCAACAAACTCAAATCGCCGAGTATCTTCTCTGCGTCGCATCCCTTTGCCGTCAAACCCAAGTTCGAGTCCGGTTCCGGTTCCGGTCTCAGTTCCGTTTCCAGTTCCCTGTCCAGTGGCAGCAAGGGTACGAGTACGAGTATCACATCGACATCCAACTCTAATTCAAGCGCATCATCAGCGTCATCGTCTTTAGGAACTGGAACGGGTTCGGGAGCATTTAGAATCTTCTCTGCATCCGGGCCGTACCAAAACCAGAGGGACAAAGGTCAAGGTCAAGGAAACTTTGGGAAAATAAGTGGACAGGTTCAACCGCAGCAGCCCAGGTTGATGACAAATCGCTTTCTAAATTATAATAGTTTGAGTAGTAGTGTAAACCGGACGGTGACAGTCAAGAGTCCTGTGCCGAAGAGACGCTTGGTCCCCTATGAAGATGATGATGATGACGAAGATTCGAATTCTAATGTCAATGTCACTTCAACGAAAACTTCAACTTCAACCTCCACGTCCACTTCCACTTCCACTTCCCTTTTGACATCCGTATCTAAATCCTCCTCGTCCTCGTCTTCGTCTTCGTCTTCGTTCGGGGGGGAAGAGTCGCGCAAAAGTACTACTACGTCGCATTCCGTTTCTGGATCCGGTTCCGGTTCCGGTTCCAGTTCCAGTTCCCTTCCCAGTTCAAGCTCCTCCACCACTTTGGGTTCAGCAATAGTAGCAGCAACTACTGGTGGGAGTGGGACTGTGGCATCGTCGAGTGAAGATTCGAGTGGCAAGCCCAAAGGAATTCGCAGTCCGTTTAAAGTGACGCCGATCGAAAGTGAGAATCGTGATTATGATCATCATTATATGTATTGAATAGTTTAATTGAATTGAATCTTTAATTTGGTTTTTATTCTTAATCTTAATTAATTGCAGTAAAATCGTGGGGTGACAAGGACGAGAGCAAGTTGGGCAAGTTAATTGAATTGGACCGAAAACGTCCGCTGAAGACTAAGGAAGAGCTTGAGGACGAGGAGATTGATGCTGGACGGGTAAGTGTAATTTTCAAATTTTCTTTCGGTTTAAATTATACCTAAATACAATTTGAAAAGTAGCGTTTGCAGGGGTAGGCTTTGTAGATTTATGCCTAAGACGAATTTTTAAAATTTACAGTAGATAAGATGCAGTTTTTTCAAATTTACACAAACATAAATGCAGTTTTTTGCAATTTACAAAGAAGTAAATGCAGTTTTTTTAAATTTGCACAAAAACAGATGCAGATTTTTGAAATACTAATAATGCTAATACAGTTTTTTGTTATTTAAACAAAATTAGATGCCGCTTTTTGAAATGTACATGAAAACAGATGCCGTTTTTTATAATTTTATACGAAAACAGACAGTTGTTTTTAATTTTCACAAAAACAGATGCAGTTTTTTGAAATTTACGCCAAAAAAGATGCAGTTTTTTTACATTTACACAAAAATAGATGCGATTTTTTTACATTTCCACAAAAAACCGATGCAGTTTTTTTTTTAATTTACACTAGATAAGGTCCTGTTTTTTTAGCAGGCCTATACGAAAAGAATTCCTGCCAATGCAATGTTTGTGCATTAGATTTTGATTTAACTTGAATTTGTAACTGTAATTTTGTTTTTATTTTTGTCCCATTTGCAGTCGAAGAAACGAGCGAAATCCTCGGACGGCTACGAGTCGACAAACAATAATAATCCACGTGTGCAAAACCCTGGTTCTGGTTCTGGTTCTGGTTCGGGCGTTAATCTTTTCGATGGCTATTTGCAATTGCAACGAGATCGGGACCGCGCTCGGAAAGATTAACGTAGAATTTCAATTTAATTAACTAAACTAGATAATATAAAAATACTAATAACATGAGTAAATAGAAATATATATATATATACATGTATAGACATGGATAATATTATTCAAAATAATTCTAATGTATACAGATTTAACTGTCACTTATTTTAACTATTGATTTGGATTATGTACCTAGGTTTGGTGGTTTAACTTTGAATGAAAAGTGAAAAGGGAGTAAGGAAAGGAAAAGATTTAGAATAACTACAATAATTATATGATCGCTATTACTATGCTATAATTATATTGACTACGTATATTATGATTACTATATAATTATTATTACATTACACATTATAATTATAAAGAAACATTACACTTTCACCAGGCTTGAATCATTAATCTAATTAATTAGTAATATTATATCAATTGTACA
>JAAXYX010006099.1:0-10116 GCA_036851915.1 Ptenothrix huangshanensis
AAATACCTACTTACCTACATAAGGATTCTCTGTACCTGTTGATATTGCCTGTATACACCTGTACACCCAACCAACCACATAAACGGAAACAAACATAGAAACACACTACACACAGCAGTACGTGAACTTTGATACTTTTCTTACTTTTTACTTTTTACAATCATTGCTCTTCTTCCTACATAAATATGGTTTAGTTCCTTAGCTTAGATAGATATGTTGGGTTAGAGCTGAGCTGTATATACATTAATGGCCAAGTCACTAGAATGACTGAGTGAGTGTAGTTAAGTTACCGGAAAACTTCCAATGCAGAAGGATTCCAACAAACGAAAGATTTTCTGTCTCTCATTTCGGTTTTCTTCAAGCACAAATTAATAATAGCCAATCTTCAGAGATGACAATGATGGTATGATTTTTCGAGTCCTACAATTTGTAGTTTTAGTATTGTATAAATGCCGAAATTTCCAGGCCATTACTGGAAGTTTAACGCAGGTAGTGGATACTTGTATACAATAAGTGTGAGAGGGTGCCTATTCATTTTTCTATTTGAAGTTAGGTATAGGAAATCTGTTCTCTGTTTAGTGCATGTCTATATAGTTTACTTCCAATGCTGGAAACAAGCGTTTCCAGCTCAAATCATGTACCTAGTCAATTAGGAAGTCCTTTGGACTATGATTGTACAGTGTTCTGCCTTCTGTATGATGTACCATGTACCTTAGAAAACGTTATCCCTACAATGCAACAGGAGTGCAGCGACAAGCAAGTAACTATCGCCATTATAATTATACATGGAACTTTTGTAGGGACAGAGATAAGTAGTTGAGTGTGTAAAACGCATAGTACAAGTAGGTACAATGTACAATCCCATGAGTAGATAATTTAAATAGTAGCAACAAACTGTCAGTCCGTTTGTCTGTCTTCCTATTATTCCCGCGCTCAATTTCAGTTCATATACCGTCAGAATCATCGGGTATGTGTGCATCCTTACAAAGTGAAGAAGACATGACAAGAGGACTAACTATGTCTAGATCTATGGCGATGGCTACAAAGCAATTAGGAAAATTAGATCTCAATTGTAGTGTTTCAAACGGAAGTTTGAAATTGTAACAAGCAATGATAATATGGGGAATGTAGGAACGTGATTCATTTTCTTTATTGAACATCTTCTGTTTACACGGTCAACTGAAACCCCATAATCATCATTCAGTACTTAGAACAGTCCTTGCATCTACACACACACACACACACACACACACACACACATGCTTGCTTAGTAGGGCACACAAAATAATCCTGAGGAACTAGAATCGAGCTTAGCAGTAGAATACTCAAGTTTTGTATCCTGTATTCCTATGCGTCTGACGACGACGAAGATGTCTTATCTCCTTCCTCTCTTGTCTTTTTCTCTCTCCAATTTTCTATCCAATCCAGGGATTTTCTCTGTNGTATCCTGTATTCCTATGCGTCTGACGACGACGAAGATGTCTTATCTCCTTCCTCTCTTGTCTTTTTCTCTCTCCAATTTTCTATCCAATCCAGGGATTTTCTCTGTTTTCCGCAACTATTTTATGATTATTATAACTTTTTGCATCAGATGTGCTAGATTTTTTGCAAAGGTAGGGGCGTATTTTTATGAACAATATTTATAATTCCTAAACACTAGGTTTAGACAATTTGGTGTTTGACTTTGGTTGAGAAATTTGAATAAAGACGGAACTTTGATTTTGGGCGGTAAATGTGTATGAAACTAATTCGCATACATCTTTCATGAATTCCCGCCATAATGACCGAAATGAAAATGAAAAAAAATCGAATGGGTACGTACTCCCTCCCGATTAGGTATTAAAGATTCTAGAATGATTAAAAAACGAAATTTTGAAAAAAATAGGCTTAGATAATCGGGTGAACAAAGGAAAATTCTCGTACTTTAAGGCGATTAACGTTTATTACTATTGTGGCTAGTATATTGATTTCAGGGAGCTACATGCAGTTTTTGGATTTACGTATGTATAGAGTCTTGACTAATGTCAAGACACTGATTGTATTCTCCCATGTGAGCATTATAGATGAACGCTAAACAATAATAAGATGGAAAATCACGTGAACTTTCATACATTCACCATATGAGCAGCGAGCTTATAAGTAATAGAACGATTACGAAACTGATGGGAGTTTGTTTGCCGAGATGAATTTGTAAAAATGTGATTTTTTTCCTTTTCCTCTCCTCTTGTCGTCCTTTTCGTCTACGTCAAGTGAAGTAAAGTAAAGCTCTCCTTTTCTCTGAGTATGAAGTATGTATGAATAAGGGGATATTGCAATGGCAAAATGTATTTGAATATGTGAATTTGATTCTATTAAGTCTGCTGGTCGGTCGGTGGAAAGGGCAGCTGAGGTCTCATGGGGAATAATGATGATCACACAAGTGTTTTTATCACAAGACTGCATGGATGCATGTATATCTACATGCTTATAAACATACACATTGATATGCTGAAGAATGTTGTGGGTCAATCTCTACTATTACCTATGGAACTTAAAGCAGTATCAAATAAATACTGAATTAATGGATCCGAATGATAGTTACCCATAATAGCCCTTAGATATGCTGAAGAATGTTGTGGGTCAATCTCTACTATTACCTATGGAACTTAAAGCAGTATCAAATAAATACTGAATTAATGGATCCGAATGATAGTTACTCATAATAGCCCTTGGCTCCTCATCGTCATCTTCATCCTCATTCACTGGTCGAGTTTCGGTGTACACGTAGAATGCAGATAAAGTCTTGCATCGCATGAAATTTGGGAATTAGAACTCGGAACTCTCCTTGTTGCCTGTATTCCGCATAGACAAACATTGTAAGGTAGAGCATAGTATGGTAGCGCTTTTATCGTATGCCTTGATATCCAGGTAAGCTCATGTGTATTGAAAAACTGAACTGAGGTTCAGTAGATGCATGCGAATATAGTCATGTCATAACTATTCCAGAACCATGCATATAATTTCATTCTGTTCCCTTGATTCCGGCTAGGCTAGGTACTGACCTGACGGACGAAGGAAGTGAAGGATTTATTTATATTTTATGCCCGTGTATCACATCCCTTCTTCAATTTCTACAGAAACGCATTTTTTAATTCCTTAAAAAGAACAGAGAAAGAAAAGAAGAGAGCAAGCAAAATCATAGCGTACAGCAAGAGGCATAAAAGTTAAAGGGTACTAATAGTTGAATACATATTCTAAAACATGCATGCACAGATACCTAGTCTATGAGGAAGACTTAAAGGTAAAGGTATTCACAAAAGAAACTTTTATGTAGGAGAGGAAAAGAACAGTCTATAGTAATTATATTATTTACACAGCTCTTTCATAGAAAGGTATATATTGCATTACATATATAGATGTAGTTCAAAGTATTATCTAATGGATATATAGTTGCTGTTAAACACTGAATGTTTGAAGAAAGAGAAAGAGGGTCAGTTTTTGGATTGGTCATCTACTTGGATTTCATGGGAAAGTTGTGGAAGTGGAAATCTCCCCTGTTTTGTCTGTCTATATTCTTAGCTCTGTTCAGCTCCCCTTTTCCTATTGACAGCATTTTTATTTTCGCCCTCATTTGCATACATGACACTCTCACTCTCCGACGCTACAGCTTCAGCAGCTCAGTTCCAGATTCAATGCAAACGTAACTTCCCCGCTATGTATACATTTCTGTTCCGATCTCAATGTCCTGGTTCTGGCTGATATCGTCAATGTCATCGTCATCCTTACGTATCTGAAATAAATAGGAATACGTCCCGTGTTAGTTGGTATTAATATCATAGGTATGTAAATAATCTCGAACAGTCTTTAAGCTCACTCAGAACTGTAGTGTTAGTTGCTCCCTTGAGTACACATACTCCCTTAGGTAAAAAAACAACAGTGTCAACTTTCTCATTCTTAACTACTACTAATCGTAAGCCATAAATAAAAGGAAGCTACCATTTAGTATTTGTAAATACCTACCTTCACCTACCCATCGGATAAAAGTAGAATCCAAAATGACAAGAATAACTACACGATAAACTGACGTGCTGAGATCACAATTATTGAATGAATAATGAATTGTAAATTGTATCTAATCTGCTTATAGTTTTCTCAAGTGTAAGATGTACCGGTTCGACTAGTCTGCCGCTACACACATTTACACTAATTACATTAGTACCTACTTATCCATGTTGCACGCCGCTTTGCATGTATTCCCGGAGTTGGAAATAATAATTTTAGGTATACACTGCATACGGATACAGTCCGTAGTAAAATGCGTAAGGCAAGCCACGACCCACGACAAGACGTGGTTGAGGTGGAAGAAGGGTAATTAGGTATTGTCAAACCCAACGGAAAATAGACTTGTCTAATCAACAGGTAAGTTTTCTAGTTTGAACATGATGCAAAGGCAAAACTTGGAGCTACTTTTGAGACTATTTTCCTACTGCTGCTTAAGATTCGTGTCCTGATGTAAACGTTGGATACTTTTCGTTTATCCGTACAGTATGGCTTCACCACTCACAATTCATAATTCATAAGTTCCACATTATTTCCTCTTCACGATTCTCATCACCATCAGTCTCATCATCACTAACCAGATCGACCATCACAAAATCGTATCTCATCAGCAGTGCGCAACTTACTAGTTAGTTTCTGTTTTTGGTCCCTACTTAACTTCAATAAGTACCTAGGTATTTACGCTTATGTTACGAGACTAAACACGGAATCGACTAAAAGTCGTGACTATATCTAAGATTCTAAGAATATCGTAGCAAAACACAACAAATAGCAGGGAAACCATGCCAAACAAAATCTAAAGCCGTAAGGATGGAAAAAGGGTAATTATATTACGTCTTACACTTATCCTCTTGAAGGTGGAAACCAGGGCTACTGTAAATTTCTCTGAAGCAATTAAAACTGGACTATGCAGACTGAAGACACTCGGAGTTGAGTGGAGAGTTTTAATCCCGCCGCGAGTGATTTGCAAGTTCTCTATGAGCATTCAAGAGTGCACCCTTCAAGGGAGTGGGGCTTTCTATGCTTAAAGCGGATCGAGCGACTGTGAACAGTTCGATGAGCGTAACTTCAGGAATATTCACTAGTCCTGATTTGATTTTTAGGCAAAACCGCACGAGTCCATTTATTACTATTTAGAACATCTGGGCTATCTGCAGTAGCATCTACGACGACGTGGTACAGTAGGCATTTTTAGGCATAGCTATAAATACCCACAGTGCAGTTTCGGACAGCAGCTACAATTTACTAGAAGAAATAAATCTTCACCTGGTCTAGGTTATCGTTTTCGACTTATCGTTAGTCTTCGCTGTCTAAAACCACACACTTCTAGTCACACTCCTCTGATCGGATTCCTTTAGGAAGAGCTGCATAATGTAACTCGTATACTTACATAATATGTAGCCTACTCCGTTGTTGAATTTTCATTAGTTTTGAATCTGGATTTGGACAGTGTGAATTTATTTATATTAAGTATAACTCTACACCACACCTACTTAAACTCCGTCATAAGTGTCTACCTGCATCAGTTTAAAGACATCCATTCCATGGATTTAGTTTTGGATTGGATCTACCTTAAATAAAACTACAGCTTTCAGACAAAAGCAAAGCATATTAAGACGAGGTTACGAAATCATTCTAATTTTCCAAACCTTCCTTCTCTATAACGAAGTCTAAATATTATTGTACCTACGGATTATAATATTGCTTTGGGTTGTTTTATGTTGAGCGATTTCATTGATATAATAGAGCAGAAGTATGAATTAAGTCCTGAGCTTGCCGGCACTGGCACCGGCAAACAGGATTGAAAATTAAGTAAATACATACATACCTACTGGTATGAAATTATTACATGGAATACAAAGGCATTCAAATTCACATTTATGTACAATCCATCCTTGTATTTTTGTTGTGCTCACGTTCACATTATCCGCACTTACCATAATCCATCCATTAGCACTTCATATGTAGCTTGTAGTCGTAGCAGAGAATATAATTGAATCTAATCTTATACCATTCTTAGATAGTAGTTTCCTACATACACCTTTATTTATATATTGGTTTCTCTTCAGCTGAACTTCCAAAGTCCAATTCTAAACTTCAATCTGAATTTAAAATAGGGATTAATGTCATAAATCCTTTAAATGCTGAAATTCCTCGAGGCTTATACCCACGCTCTTCTACTTCTATTTCGTCTACATCATTCATTCTTTCATTCGGTCCTGTAGTCAGCTCTATGCTTCAACTTCAGTCTGGTTTGTAATGTCTGTAATACATTACAGGCCTCATGATGCACATGTATGCAGTAGTCAAGCCCAGCTTAAAGTAGGGATAAAGATGACTATAGTATGCAGTAGTACTCTATATTTTCCGTTCTCCAAACGCAGATTTTTTAATAAGCAATTAAACTCTTTAAAAGGAAATCAATACGATTTAAATGCATAATGTAACTGACCGTAAATTCGACAATTTCATAAATATCTAGTAGTAGGCAGTTGCACTCTAAATTCCTATTCTGTGTTCGAATTCTATTCTGTGTAGGTACATCACACTTTTTATTCTCTATTCCCATTCCACCTCACCGCTACTGCTACTGCTATTGACTTAAAAATATTGTTGACTGACTATGAATGGAATGGCGAGTGCAAGGCTTGAAAGAGTGGTAAGACTGCAACATAACCATAAAGGCAGGATTCGCATCATAGCTCCATATAATATGGGTAACGATAACGACGATAACAACAACAGTAACAAAGTACTACAATTAATTATTTAATTATTTTACAATTTTTTTGGTCAATGAAAACTTCTGAAAACTTTGCCGCTGACACAACAGTGAGTACAGTAGAAATTTGAAATTTGAAAATGGTGGAAAATTAATTGCAAAGTTAATGCAATGTGGAACACATGCAGTGTGTAGCATATATGTGGAAAAGTATGCGTTACTGTCGTCATTGCATTGACTTCAATCCTTCAAAAAACATCATTTATGATACAAGACAAGACCACAGTACAAAACAATTTTTTTAATCAGGGACGATTCTTACAAATTCACAACCAATTAGCTGGTTTCCCATTCAAAATCGTCTACAAAGTGTGTATTTAAACAAGAAAACCATAATCATTAATTCACATCAATCGTGATTTATTTATTACCCTAGTGTGTATAGCTACCTAGATCTCTGCTTAATTCTCTAATTGACTGTACCTGTACTATTGTTTCCCATTAAAACTAAACCCTCGCATCACAAATCACCATGTAAAATGTGCATAGGTATGTACCTGCCTTCATAGGCAGGTTGGCGTTGCTGTTGGTCGGTATTCCCAGCTCACGGTGATATTTTTTTTAGCTCTGAATACAGAAAGCAAAGTTAAGCAAAGTAATTTGAAATATAGTAAAGTAATAGGAGAACAAGTAAGGGAAAGCAAAATGAGGTAAATCAAAAGCAAAGCAATATAGAAATATGATGACTCAAGTTAATCATCATCATTTTTATATTCAATTGTACTAAAGGGACTGGCAACCTTGAGTGATTTTTATTGTTTGGTGAGAAAAATTGTAGCAAAAAAATATTTTGATTAACATCTTTATGGCTGCACAATATATAGACGTTAGATATACACCGCAAGCTGCTGACTAACAATACCACAAAACAATACTCGGGAAAAAGGAAGATGGAATTTACATGTTTTCACAGTACAATTGTGTAAGCAATTATATTATCTAACCATATATATAATTAATTTATAATATTTAATTATACATTTTTTCTGATAAAATCCATTTCTCTCCTTCTTTCTGTCCCTCTCTCTCTCTCTCGCCGTCTGTCTCACTAGCTCTCTATCCATGAGTCCTTTATTCGATAAATGCAAGTAGTAAAAAGTAAACATGATCTAGTCTCAGCTTCTCAAGCGGCAGTGTAGCTGAAGATTTATTTGACACACCGCATTGTTTTGCGTTGGGTTCTGAGTCTTGTTCTTGTACGTGGTCTTGTCTATCATTTGGATTAATTCTCTCGATGCATTCCAAATACGAAATTCCTTGTATTGCTTTATTAATTCTGAGACAACAATTCAACTTCCTTCCCTCACTTCCTGATACATATACACGCCCATGGAAATTGCCATTGCCATATTGTACGTACATCCTATCTGACACATACTATCTCCTTACCTTACCTATCTTCTCGAATTACGATGGCCATTGTTATTGTTTCTGATTAGTGATGCGATGGGAATCTTGAAGCTAAGGAGCTAAAATCAACAGCGGAACAATACCTACCATAACTACCTAGTTAATATCCTACTTAAGGCTGATGGTCAACGATTAATGACTAATGACAAAGCAGATAAAATACTAATTAATTCAACGAGGCCTCAAAATAAAATGGTAAAACTGACCCTTACCCTTGTGTATGTACATGAAGCAATTTGTAGCAAGAACACTATTATCACATATCACATTCCTACCTATCTGTACATGTTTAATATGCACTCATCAAATAAAACTTGCCCTATCCACATAATCGCTGTTATCCCTGTTTTCCAACAATTACAATATTCCCCATGGAGTTAATTACCTATGCTACTGAAAGTCATATGTGTGAAAAAAAACAATTTTATAATCACTCTCTTTACGCAGCCCATTACAAATACGAGTGCAAAATTGCAAATAAAGATGATAAGGTAAATATAAAGCAGGATAGTTTGAGCTTCTTGGATGTTAGAGTGCACTCAAATACTATTTTACTGTATGCGCTAATGCACATAGACATTTGATGAAACACTTTTAATTTAATTCAATACTTAAACAGGTCTTATTTTATCAAGTGCAACAATGCATCCTACTGTATGGGAGATACCTATCTACATAAATATGCATTCTGCTTCAGATTTTATTTCAGTTTTCTTTCCACACCTGTGCATATGTATGTACCTACCTTATGAACCGGAGCACTGAACACAAAAGTAAACCTAAGTAGATCCATGTATTTGTGTTCCCACTTCAAAAGTTTACACAGAAATTCATCTTGCCCATTTTCATTTTCACGAGGATACTTACATCACATGGACGGAAGATTGTAAGTTTGTGAGCGTTGTCTCTGTGGCATTATTAGACTTTCATGTTGAGCTGCAGGATGCAAATAGTATGGGGCAGTAGCAGTAGCAGTAGCAGTAGCTGTGGCAATATTAACACCAACTATTCTCTCAGGAATCTAAGTTCCATCGACGAGCCACCCTCTTTGCATACTTGTCTGTATTAGGTTACCACCTTGCTTTATCCAAATTCAAACCCCACATCAGACACGTAGTCCTGACCATACAATACGAAAATATAAACTCAAAATTAGTATGACACATCGGAAAGCATTGACTAAAGTTAGTCAATGTACTGTGTTGGTCTTCTTAAGGAAAGCATATTTTAGGATAGGATCTAATAGAGATAGGCTGGCTCATTGTACCGGTATCAGCACCGCCGTACCAACATTACTTCAATTTTGATTATTTTCTTACATTATAAAGCTATATTTACATTTTACAATACAACTCAATGGATGAAATAAAAGAATCAGAATAAAAAAACAGGCGTGAAAGGGTTGAGTGAGTTAAATGTGAAGGTTGTCATCCAACACCACAATTCACCGACACACCAAAACTTAAGAAAACGACAACAATGTGATACAGTCCGTGCATCCCTCCATCCATCTTATTTGTCTATTTCTCTTCCTCCTCCATCATCATGCATACGCACTCTAATCACACTTTTTTTCGGCTGTTATATCTACTATTCTCGTTTGTGCTTACCTATGTACATAGTGTGTGTCTGGTGTGGCTGCTGATGCAATTTGATTCACCCCGGATTCTAAGTTCAAAGCAAAATTGCGTCCGGTCCAGATTTAGTTCTACCACGATGTAAAATGTACATAGGTAGGTAGTAGGTGTATATGTATATTAGATTGAAGACAATGCAGCGGAATTAAAATTAGAATTAAATAAAATAAAATAAATTTCCTCCCTCGCTCACAATCGTACTTACAATAATACGCGTTTTAGTTCGTTGTACTTTACAATTCTTGGCCT
>JAAXYX010006100.1:0-10116 GCA_036851915.1 Ptenothrix huangshanensis
TTTCATTTTCCCCTCCCCCTTGACCTTCAAAAAAAATCCGTAAATTTTTTTGGCATCGGGTGCAGCTTTTTGAAATCCTTACGGATTCAGTTTTTTGTTTTATTCCCTTGCCAACCATACTGTAAGAACTGAAACCGTAAGGACTGTAAGGCATCGGGTACAGCCCTATTATCAATTCCGTCTGGGTTTACAATTTACAGATTTTATTATACCTATCAAAAAATATTAGTACTTACGTACATAAAACAAACTTTATTTCCAATTTCTGGAATGACCTTCAACCTTTCTTATTTTGATTTTTAGCTCAGAATGCGCAAGTTTGTGATTGGAGTTTCGGGGGTGACTTGTGGGGGGAAGACTACACTGACCCAATTACTTCGTAGAACGTTTCCGGGCTGCCGAGTTCTTCATCAGGACAGATATTTCTTTAACGATGACGATCCCCGCCATGTACGTATGCCAGAAGCACAAAACCACGTCAATTATGAGATCCTTAGTGCCCTTGATATGAAGCGGATGCATGAGGATGTTGCCAAAATTCTTAAGGCAGATGACATTTCCTCCAAGGCCGATGCGGAATTGCCTGGTTACACGGAGGGCCATGATAATGCTCCCAACTTTGAGAGATCTGACATCGTTAAAAATGCTAGTGAATTGGGTAATTCTCAAATTCGTGTTTCTTTTCTTAAATACCAAAGTGGAGGAACTTTAAATTTCCTTTACGTTAGTTTTAAATTGATTTCTATTTTTATTTTCTGCATAGATTTGCTCACACCAAAGCACAAAGATGTTTCAATTCTACTCCTCGAAGGATTCTTAATATTCGGGTCCAATATTATCTACGATCACTGCGACGTTCGGTTTTTTCTTACGCTTACGGAGAAGGAGTGTGGCCAACGAAGATCTGCAAGAACATGCTACAATCCCCCGGACACACCTGGCTATTTCGAAACGGGAATTTGGAAAGAATATGTCAAGCACCTGGACCGATGCATTTTAAATAAAGAAGGAATTCATCTAATAAATGGGAACGAACCGATAGATGACATCTTGAAACAGGCTGTGTCTATCATTGTGGATGAAATGGATAACAAATTCGGTGTTCAAAAATCTTTGAGTCAAGCCTTAAAACATGAGTGAAACATCCCTTTTGTGCTCATATAATTATTTGATTCGAATCAACATTTGTGATTGATTTGTTGTTGTTGAGTAGCTTCAATAGAAGCATTCGTAGACTTTACATCGCATATAGTTAATTTTAGGCACTGAGTTCCATTTTCCATTACATCGAATTAGTTTCTTGGAGCTATTAAAACTATAATAATCATTGTGTCAAGTTCAAGCTCAAGGTTACGTTACCACCGTCTCTTGTAAGAATGAAATTGCGAATTGCCATAATAATGTTGTGAAGTGATGTATTGTTGTTGTGAGTAATTGTATATGTTCAGAGATTATAAAGTAAAATGTCGGTGCACAAAACGAAAGTGTTTTGTACTTTGGAATAAAGCAATACTTACTCGTAATGATTTCGTGTACTCTACTTGTGAGTCTATAAGATTTTTGTCGTTTTAATTAACATAAAAATTTAAGGAGCATCTAAGTATAGCGATTCAAATCCAATGATCAATAAATTAGCTTCATATTTAAATTAAAAATACTTACAAGCTGTAGATTAGAAAATAGAAAAACCTTTATGGCAAACAAAACTTGTCCGGGCCCTGAATTAGTCATTTAATTAAACACATTATACATAATTATACAAATATATACTAAATCGAATCAGCTCATTTCTGTCGTTTATATCAAGGCAATCATGCATTGTAAATACTCAGGAAAAAGACAAAATAGATATTGAGTTTTGTGAATTAAAATTACTACACAGACGACGGAACATGCTGAAATTCGATTTCAAATTAATAACCTTATTGGAATAGCGTTTACTTAGTTTTACTTTAAACTAATTTTTTCAAATAAGATTAATATGTTCTCAATGGAACCTTATCATCATCATCCTTACCATCATGAACATGAATAAAAGGCATTATTAGTCAAGACAAACCTTGACTATTTTATTTCATCAGCCTACAATTACAATATGACTGTGGATATGCTCCACGTGCGGGAGCAACATCTTTTAGTATCTTTCGTAAAACCTTCATTTTAATTCAATCTATTCAATTTCATGATTTTTGGATTCATTCTTAAAGGACCTCATATATGGCAAAAAATGTCATTGCGGCGAATTGAACTTCAAATTTATTTAATCGAGAAATCAGTGACTTTGTTTTCTCCAACATTTGCAAAGTCATACGTTTTAACTCTGAATGTGTAAACTTAGATTAAAATCAAACTTTAAATCAAGAAACCGTTTGTAATGCGTATACATTTTTGGAATTCAAAGCTGGTGTCTTGACTAGGGATGGCACAAAATAAATTCTCTTGCAAGTTTGGGAAAAAAAGCGGAAAAATTCCCAGCATCTTGGGAATTTACTTTTGAAGTTAGGGGCGAAAAATTAAGAATATTCCCGAAATGCTGGTTTGGAGAATGTTGGGTAAAAAAGGTTAAATTGTGAATTTACTTAGAAGAACTTTTGGCAATTTTGACCAAAAAAGGAAAACAATGGGAATTTACTTAGAACTTTAGGAAAATATGTGCGTGTTAGGAATTTTGAGAGTTTGGATAAAGGTCTTCTAAGGAATTCATTTAAAAATTTTGGAAATTTACATGTGCAATTTGGAAATTTTGAAAATTTGCTTGGGAATTTTTTTTAAATCTACTGGGAATTTACTTTTATGGGAATATTCCCCGGCATTTCGGAAAAATGCGATGGGAGGGAATTTAATTTCATGCCCTAGCAAAAAATTCAAGTTGGAAATTTTAAAACCCTATAGTCTTGGCTGTTGCCATTAATACTGATATCTTTATGAATTCTAAATGCGGTCTTCTAACTGGCCTGACCCTGGTTACGCCACTGCTTCTCCGTTGCTTACTTCATCTTAGAGCATGCAAATTATTCAGAATTCTCCACTCCACGAAAAGAGAAGCAGAAACAAAATGGAATTCATGGGAGCAACAAACAATGAGTGAAGATAAGAAGCCATTGATTTTTTTGAGCAGTTATTTTTTCTGCAGTCATAAATCTTTGTTATCAATTATCAATTACCTTCACTTGTTTTTTTCCATTCATTTCCCCTTTGATTTGCTTTGATCTCCATTCGTTTATTCTCTTATGCTTCCATTTATTTATTGACCGGGTAATAAAAAAAGACAAATCAGTGTCAATAAATTCGAGGTGGCCATCGTGATCGTGCATTTTGCGTATTTATTTTATATGGTGGGCAGGTACCTGTTTATTAATATTTCAAAAGTGATAAAGAAATATGTGCTTGGATAAAAATGCCGAGTCTTGTTTGGGAATGATTTATGTTTATGAGACTGATTAAATTCTTGGTTTGTAATTCAGACTGAATGAGAGTGAAGGGTGTATGTCATTGTGTGGGTGGGATGAAATTAGGGTCAAAACTTGATTTCAAAATGGAAAATTTTCTTGTTCTGTAATTACATTAAAGCGTTGTAGCTTTGAGTAGATTTTGAAAAAAACTGCATATGATTTTCTGTTAATTTTAAAAAACTGAATCTGATTTTGTGTAAAGAAAAATCTGCTTCTGTTTTCTGTAAATTTGAAAAAAATGCACCTGTTTTTGTGTAATTTGCAGAAAAAGCTGCATCTGGTTTTGTTTAAATTTCAAAAAACTGCGTCTGATTTTCTGCAAATTTGAAAAAAACTGCATATAATTTTGTGTAAATTTCAAAAAAACAGCATCTCATTTTGTGTAAATCTCGAAAAAACTGAATCTGAATTTGTATAAATTTAAAAAAACTGCATCTGATTTTGTACAATTTTTTTTAGAAAAACTACATCTGATTTTGTGTGAATTTCAAAAAACTTGTTTGTAAAAAAAATGCATCTGACTTTGAATCGACTTCAAAAAAACTGCATCTAATTTTGCGTACGTTTTTTGAAAAAAACTGTATCTGATTTTGTGAAAATTTCAGAAACAAAACAGCATTTTACATTTTTATTCTTATTTGCCTAAGCTTCAATTCTTAGGTAGGCCCATACCTGCTTGGCTTACACCTGGTTACGCCACTGCCAAAAAGTTCTCTCTTCAGTAGTCAGAAATTTGCATTGTTTCCTTCCATCGGAGTGTTCTCCTCAGCGCCCGCTGCTTTATACTTTGTGTCCGATATTCTGTTTGCCAATGCCATGATAATTATGTAATGGGTAAATCTTTTTTCATCCTTGAAAGCACTCTTTTTTCCCTGAAAATACTCTTTTTATACATGGCTAAATAGCATCCCAGACAGGTAATCTTTTTATCCATGACTGCGTTAAATAAAATTACTTTTTTTTCCATGAAATGTACTTTTATTACATACTTCATATACCCCTGAAACTTACTTTTTTTACATATTTTAATTATCATTGAAACATATTTTTTAAAACCATTATAATTACATTTGGTTTTCCGCTGGCACCTACGTATATTGTTTCGGTGCCATTTTCATGATCAATTTGGTACCAAGTCACAATATCCGGATGCCAGGCAAAAGCTTTCTGTTGTAACGAAATAGGGTACGTTGGGGTTTCAATAAAAACTTTTCGAGGGGTTGCCCCGGCTCTGTCGCGAGGGTGGGTTTCTAGCATGTCGGTCATGTTACGCAAAAATGCACCGATTGGCAAGCGTATTTGTTGGGTGTGGTATTTCTTTATTAAAGCATTGAACGACTCTACTCGGTTCTTTATTATATTATTAAAGAACAATCAACACGAGCTTGGCAGCAGTAGGTAATCTTGTCTGAATTGATATTCATGTTGAGACCCCGAGTTTTCCCGAAAGCTCCAATTGCTTAGTTCTAAAGTTTCGGATTTTGTTTGAAATTCAGCCTTTGTTAGCCATTCCAGTAAACCCACTTTTGACTTCCTGCTTGTGGTAAATCAGCGAACTCCAGCTCTTCATCATTAGCCTTTTGTTTTGTGGTTACCACTTTTCCAGCACTCATTTTAGTGAAATAAATGCGTACCACACCAAACAGGACAATTCCAGATGGTTAGCGTTAGCCCTTAAAATTAAGTTTGAAAAGTATAAAGAGTAGGACAGACACAACTTTCAGCTAATTCAGGAATGACAAATATGAACAAGCAGCTATTCTAATTTTAACTTACTTTGCGCCAACGACGAAAAAAGTACACCCTCAGAAAATGGGGCTCTAAAACATGGAAAAAAAGTAGTTAGTAAAAGTTTTTTTAGGGAAAATAAAAATACCAGTCATGGAAAACCATGACAAAACCGTCATGGAAAAAAAGAGTATTTTAAATGTTAAGAAAAGTATCACCCATATTGTAATTATAAAAATAGTAAGCCAAAATTTGAATAACAAAAATCTAGAGGGACACGTAGTTTGCTTGCCTGTAATTAAGGATCAAAGTTTTGAGCGAAAATTCGTTTCCACCTCAAGAAGAATGTGAAGCATTTCCATAATAACAAAAAAACTCATGGAACAGACTGAACTTTTACGAGGAAAGACCAATTTGGATTCACTTGACTTGGAAAAAACTAAAACTTTCGCCTTGACAAGCTAATGTAGATACGGTTTTTATCTTCTGATGTAAAGTGCTTATGGAAGAAATGATGGGATGACTGATGGCCTTGATGTGCCGATGAAACGAAATCGTCTTCATTTCACTTGTTTGATTTTCTTTGGTCAAAGTTTGGCCCTTTATCTCGATCCCACTGGTCAGATTTTTTTGGTGCAATAGACAAAAATGATCAAAATAAAAAACCGTACTACTTGCTTCATTTTTATAATTTTAGAACAAAAAATATTTTGAAGTCATAGGGTCCTTGGGTCAAGGGCCAAACTTTGTCCTCAATTATCTCGACTCCCATCGGTCAGATTTTTTTGATGCCATTGACAAAAATGATCAGTGTAAAAAACTGTACCTCGTGGACCACATAGTATGTCAAACTAACAAGGGGGATTTTTACATAAGGCGGACAGCCACGTCCTTTGTGACGATTTGTGATGGATTTGTGACTTTGTTTGACTTTGCTTACAGATAGAAGTATGACGCCTTAATTTGTTTTAGCTACATTTTCTCACGTCAATCTCTTCTCGTCTCGCCTCTTGTCTTTGTCTTCTTTCGCTTGTGGTTGTAGCTCCTTCTCTCGGGTCTGGACTTGCATGAGTCCGCATAAATTACTCCAAGCAAATTACTCTCGTCTCGCCTCTTGTCTTTGTCTTCTTTCGCTTGTGGTTGTAGCTCCTTCTCTCGGGTCTGGACTTGCATGAGTCCGCATAAATTACTCCAAGCAAATTCGAGATTGGTAAATGTAAAATTCCAAAGATTATGTGCCTGCCAAATGTAATTTTACACCTCGACTCTTTTAAGAATTCTCGTCGCATTTTAAAGAGCGTACAAACTCCTCTGCAGTTTCTGATGCACTTTGTATGTAATTATTACCTAATACCAAATACATAAATGTTACGTGGTGGGGCATTTCTAATCCACTTTTTAGGCCTGCACCAATTAATTTCAAGTTAATCAATTTATTTTCCACGAAATATTTAGCTAAAAAGCGACAGTAGGGAAAGGAGACAGGGGAGAGGGGTAGGAGAAACTACATAGGATAGAACATTGGTAAGCTGATGGTATTGAGTTACGTTATGGGTATGGGAAGGAGTGTAGCGATAAATCAAATAAAACTGCTCGAGCCACCAGAGTGTCTCGTTCAACCCTCCTCAACAATCGCTTTTCTTCTAGGTGCAAGCCATGGGTACCACTAGAAGGCGTAGAGAAACAGTACGGTCTGCACCGATACAGCGACAGTCAGTAATAACGATAAATGTAGTAATATTAATGGTAGTAATAATGATAAAAGTAATAATATTAATAGTAATAATGATAAAAGTAATAATATTAATAGTGATAATGATAAAAGTAATAATAATAGTTATAATAGTATTATTAATGATAAAAGTAAAAATAGTGATAGTAATAATAAGAATAAAAATATTAATAACAAATAAATTAGAAAATGCATTTGTAAAATCATGATGTAATTAAATATTATTATTACACAAACATCAGTAAATGTCAGAAAGTTCTTCCGAATTCGATTCGGTGCCATCATCGTCGTGAGGTGTAGACGTAGTGAGATTTGGGGTAGAAACAAAAACTGTCGGAGTATCTGCACACGTTTTATTTAGCTTAAACGTCAATGGCAAGCTACTAACCACGTGACATTTCACCAAACCTTTGCCAAAGTCGTTGGAGACTTTCGACAAAGTATCCACCAAGTTTTTTGCACATGTAGTTATAAAAGCAGTTGATTTCTGACGTCCTTTTGATATAAGGGATGATGTTTGTTTCCAATTCGCTTGACATTGTTGGTCAAACCTGAGTTGTATTGGCGAATCGGACGTCTTAACGTGTTTACAACAATTTTAATCAAACGTTTCAGCATTAGAATTACATCTCCCACCTTTGCATTCTTTCTGCCTTGCTTCTCGAACAAAGTTAAACAGATCATTCTCTTTTTTTTGGTCAAAACCGCATTTCAATTTTTAATTTCTTAAAGTGTTTGTTTTTGTTTAAGGATAAACGGTAGGAACACTTCAAGGAAACATGCTGCAAAATGCTTCTTTCCAAAACTGCATTGGACTTGCTGATCTAACACCGCAACGTGTTTTACAACGCGCTGAACACAAGCGTTAACAGTTGATGGTAACTTTCCATCCTTCCTTATTTTGCGTTCTGCCTTACAAATAAAAATTTGCAGAGCAGCTTCTCGTCTTTCAGATATACGGTTTAAATTGTATTTGCTTTTCGTTTTGTCTGATTTTGTTTTTGGCGTTCCAGGTAAAAGATTGGAGGGTATTGAAGGACTACAGTAAGGTAAAGACTACATTCCAAAATTAGATTGCGGATTTTACGTCTTTCTATTCTTATGACGTCTGTGATCCGGAGATTTTACATTTGAAATACATTTTGCATCTTTGCATCCTTTTGGTACTTCTTCTATAACAGTATTAGAAAAATGAGCTTTGATGTTTTTATCCAACACGCGTTTTGGTAAAATTTGTTTTCCTTGTTTTCTTGGATTTATTCTTGATTTTTACGGGTGCAATTTCCGAAAACGTCGAAGAAACATATGTAACAACAAATGGCTGTTTCGATGGAAAATTGCATTTTGTTAGGATTTCTAATTTCCATAAATTTTCACTTCTATTTGGATCAGAAGCGGTCTCAGTAGAACAAAATTTTATATCTTGGCTTGCTTTTTCCCCTTCATTTGGAACTGGAACTAGTGTACCAACTTTATCATATTTTTCGGTATTGTTGCGTCTAACTTTTAGAGAAGCTAAAACGCACTTCCTTATTTCGTCAGAGAATTTTTGCACTGTTACTAAAAAAGAAGCATCTAAAATGTTTGTTGGCTTTTTTTCGAATTTTCTAAAGGTGGCCTGCTGATGTAAGCTGTGCGGAGTGGAGTTAGGTTTTATGGTACACCAAAAATCCTTGGGGTCCGTAACATTTTTTGAAGCAGGTTTCTGTGAGTAATAAATTTTAACATTAACAAGTTACATTTTGAAATAACTAAGAAACGAAAAGTAATTTGCTATTTATGATAATAAAGAATATAAACATTTTGTACTTACGTTTAAGTCACTCAATTTGCAGTCTCAAAAATCGCTTCTGGATCGATACCTTGGTTAAAACAGAGGTACCTATTGTCTGGCTCCATATCTTTTAATTAAACAAATTGATACATGTGTTGGTACTATGACTGGTTACCTAAACAGATAACTAAATTTAGCTTACTTTGCAAACTAGTACTTGTAATCGTTAATAAGCATCAGCTTACAACGTCCATTGTTTTTATAAAAAATACAGTTTAAATTTAAATATATAATTCTTTGTCATTGTTCTGGATTATAGCACAAAAATATTTGTTCTACGTTCGCTGTGTTATGACTTATAACTGATAAAAAGAACAAAGTTTTGTACTATCAACAGCCACTAAAAATACAAACCTTTTCGAAAATTTTATAACTGTTTTAATTATTTATTTAAGAACAATACTAGTTTTAGAAAAATAAGCGTTGAAGTAGAAAAATGTTGCAAATTTGTAAATGCTTGCTTACTGACTTATAGCACTTTAAGTTCTTTAACTTTAATATGTCAGAAGTTGTAAGCTCCAGCAGGTTTGGTTGACAACTGGCTCGGATTGCTACAAAAACAAATACTTTGCAATTGGGAGGTTATTCTGTACTGCTGCAGATATCGACAATTCTAGANGCACTTTAAGTTCTTTAACTTTAATATGTCAGAAGTTGTAAGCTCCAGCAGGTTTGGTTGACAACTGGCTCGGATTGCTACAAAAACAAATACTTTGCAATTGGGAGGTTATTCTGTACTGCTGCAGATATCGACAATTCTAGATGTGCAATTATTACTGACATTCTTCAGAAATATCCATCAACTAAAACAACTTGTCATTTTTAGGAACCAATCCTTTACTAAAAAAAATACATTAAAAGTGCACATGCCGTTTTATTGATCAAAAACGATTGAAAAACCTAGCTACATATAAGAATTAGCTCACAGACCATTTCCGGCGCTCTCTAGCAAGGATGTATCAACTATTTTGAGCTTAAATGCGTATTTACACATAAACAAAATTTAAATCAATTATTAGAAATACGCACTACAAGACTGAAATCAAGTATATTTCTAATAATCATTCCAGTTATACCTATGTACACACCTAGAATTACATTATAGACAAATTACTATAATACTACTGTACTTATGAGTATACGTCCTTAGTAGTAAGGAAGAATATTTCTATATATATACAGGGAACTATCGTTATTACGACCTCCTTAATAACGTCAATTTCTCAATAGCGACATAACATCACAGTCCCGTGAAAAATCCTATGTATTTCTATGTTAAATAATGCCGCTATAACGTCACTTTTTATAACGACATGTTCCCTATAACGTCATGCTACAGCCTGCCGCAAAATTGTATTCATGTGTAATTT
>JAAXYX010006101.1:0-10116 GCA_036851915.1 Ptenothrix huangshanensis
CATTTATAATTTACTAGATCTCATATCAATATTGAATACATTCTCCTGGCACCTCAGCAATTATTGCGGGTCGATCAGTTGGTCATTAGTAGACTAACACGAAAAGAACACTGAACAGTCACAGTCTAGGCCAAATGGTACCACCGATAAGCTGACTAATCTACTGATCCTTGCAAATTGATAAATACTGATAGGTATGCCCAGGCAACTTTACTATTAATTGACCTTCATACACTCAGTCATAATTACAGGTAGGAATGTAGCATGTAACAACTTTTACTGTAGTGATCTTAGCAAACCCGCAAGTTTAACAATCTTTCAACGTACCGTAGCCCCACAAAGTCTTCCTCGTCACTCAACTTATGTGTAAAAGTGAATGTAAGTATATACCTATATAGATATGTGATTCAGTCAATGTATCACACTTGAAGAATTCCATTTTGAACGAAACGGAATGCATAAATATCTGAAATTTAAAGACTCCCACCCACATATAATTATTTATGCCATAAAATAAAATTTAATGTGAGTTACTGTCAGCATCACCAATTTTTAATTTGTATTGTGAGCTCAAGTCATGGGAATAAATAGATATTTTGTCTTCACGAATACTTCATTTAAATTTGAATTTGAGTGGTGATATAGAGGGGAGAAACGTAACATGACTGTAATAAGGTAAGAGTGGAAATGTTCTTCAAGACAGATTCATGTCAGCGGAGCTGACCCTTAGGCAGACAATAAAAATAGTGATCTGCATCAGATGAGATGAATGGTTGATGAGTTGAAACCAAGGATGAAGATCTCAACCGAGGTCTAATCGGAAGTGATTTCAATGTAGGCATTCCTTCGTACTTCTAATCTTTATTAGCAGCAACCCTCAAATGCTTTGCTGTATTCAGTATACAACTGTGACTAACCTAACACTAGCTCCTACATGTAAATGCATGCCTACTGGCTCATGGGTACATATATCCATAAACATTTAGATTAATAATTTCAATTTCAATTTCGTGCCTCAACCTCATCCATCTATCCTTTTGTCTACAACGAGATGAGTCAATAAATTTCTATTCAACCGGATTCACGAGTTTAGTGTTTACGAAATACTTGAGTATCACAGCTCAACCTCAGTAAAGCACAGCGTAAAGTAAAAAGTTTTGTTCAACAGTCATTTTGCAGTACTAAGCATACGACATATGGCTTGATGAACGACAACATGATATGTTCATATGCACATTTCTTCTATCCTCTATTTCTAACAACTGACCTCCTGTCATGATCCATTATTGTCTCACAAACTGTAAGTTGTGTGTGCACAATAATTCAATGAATCAACTAACTGTCATGATCATGATACATTTGCATTGGGATATTGATTTGGTTTGCTTTGGTTTGCTTT
Organism: Ptenothrix huangshanensis; assembly: GCA_036851915.1. NCBI lineage: Eukaryota > Metazoa > Arthropoda > Collembola > Symphypleona > Dicyrtomidae > Ptenothrix > Ptenothrix huangshanensis. Next base: position 1,400 of record JAAXYX010006101.1, read on the forward strand.
GGATTGACTGACTAGGCGATTGCAGAGACAAAGATTAAATAAAGATACACTTTGGGGACCTTCTTATTCTCACTTGTTGTTTGAGGCCGCTCATAAATGTACCTATTGTCGCTGCGCATGTGGTTCAAAAGTAGTATTAGATCAAATTTGAATTGATTCTATGGATTGTGTGCATTTGATGACCATAAGACAAAAAGCATGGGTCATTTTTATCCTTAAACACCTATGATACAAACACGTATGTTTCTAATGCTGATTTCACGAAAAGGAACTTACACTCAAATGTAACCATTAAACTTTCCTGATATATTATGCAAACTTGATTTGTATCGCCATTTCATATTTTGAGAATTGAACAAGAACCTTTCGGTATTCAATTCCCTATCCTCAATGTGCAGTGCTGAGTAATAATAGCAATCAATTGGATGTAACCGTGCACCTTACATGAGATTAAGAATTATAGATATATTATCTCACTACATTGTCAGCCTACTGGTGGACAAATATACTGTTCATGCAGCCCCTGTCTGAATTAATATTATTGTGATTATTGACAATGGAATAACCAATGTCGTCATATATTGCTCAATCGTTTTTCTATCTCAAGCTCCTTATGGTACAAATAGATTAATCGTAGAAGATATGGTATGGAGGCTGCATGAAGAATCTGAATGCATGTAAAGACAGAATGTTGACAGTAGGCTGAGAGCGCGGCAACATCTCCTACACACATCAATCCTTCCTCCTTGCCTGTCCTAGCCTATCCTTCGTTCTGGCGGTATGCATCATTAAGTAATTAAGAATAAATACAGGAATACTCCACTATTATTACATGAACCAGTACTTCAACTGCTATTTTGCTGTTTGCATCGTATGGTAATTGTAATTGATCAAACAGATGAACTACGATCGGATCACGACTGGCAAGTAACGACTGGATTTTACGAAGAATTAGCAAGTGTGCACTGGTGCACTCTCACACACACGACACACGACTCAACCATTACTTGTTATTACTATTAACATGTTGCTCTTGAACATCTCGAAATTCTTCAGAATTCACGGCTTTGTAGGGAATGCATAATAATTTGGTGATATGCGTGTAGAGTAAGTAAATATTTTCGTAGCAGTATGAAATTATGCGCAATTATCTCATAGTCAATTGCATAGAATCAGTAATCAATTTATAACCTGATAAATAAAGTGGCCATGAAATCTGATTGCTTTCCTTTCTCATCAGCTATGTTGTCCCTTACTCTTTGTTCATGTGATCTTATGGGATGATATTTAATGTTGAAATTAATCTGCAGCAATTTAATGTCCATCTCGTTTCATTTAAACCTATATTTATTGCCATTGCTCAGCCAGTCCCTTTTTAAGACGATCTCAATGTCTTGACGACCCAGTGCAGAAAACTGTCGATACGTTTTACTTGTTTCCGATCGGAACGCATGGGCATAATTATAGGTATGTGCGAGGATGTCTATAAACATTTTAAATACAGTTATTACTTGCTATTTATAATATTATACAGCTGAATGGCTGCAACCGCCGCACACTTAGACCTCATCAAACTATTATGCATTGTACGAGCATAAAAAGCGTGCAAATTACAGCAAATAAATAAGATTTGTTTTGACGTCCATGATATTGCCTGTAGCAATAGTAGCACATAAAATTGAACACACGCATTTAATCTTGTCGGTTCATCACAGGACAAGCGCTAACTGACCGTAGGTACTCCTTGAAGAGAAGAACAGCCGTAACTAGAGACAGAAAAGATGAATGAGTATAAATTACGGCAGGCTTGTGTTCGTTCGTACGTGTGTATGTATCTACGATAGCCATAAATGTATTAAATGCTGGGAAAGGACGAAACTCGTTTAAAGTAAGTCTTTGGACTGGGAGCAGCTCCTCGCTTTCAGATGCACATACTGGTAACCAGTAAGTACGATTTAAAGCTTGCATTCTTTATGATCCGTTCCACAGCAGTCACCATCAATTACCTACTGGATTGGTAGCTGACCATTTGCATTTTGTAGCGGTATAGGGTGCGTTTGTATTGTACTGTATTGACGAAATTGAAACCATGAATTCAAAATAATGCAGAAAAGAATGATAATATTTGCATCTGTCCACAGTGTACAGATGCAGAAGCAGTAACGACGCAATTATAATTATGCTACACGTATAAATGCGAAAGTATGAAAAAATATTATGCGCACTGCATAAATACGTAGGAACAAGATAGCGTTGAATGGATCTTCCTTTAATTTTCAACTCGTAATCATAATTATTTTTGTTTTGTTACTGCATCTTCCATGAGACCCTCTCCCTCTCTACTTAACGATGGCTAAATAACAAAAGACAAGCGAGAAGTGAATATCTACATACACCTTCAGATGAAGGAGGATATGAATGTTTGGTGTTTGGTGCTTAGCATACATCTTTAAGCATGAACATGATGCAAAATATAGCCCACCAAAGGGAAGCGCCTCATATGGCAGGTGTGATGCAAAAATTGTTCAAATTAAATGCGTAAAGCAACGGATAGGTGTTTGTTCATCAACAACAACATCGCTAAGTCACACCAGCCGCTAGTTCCACAACGTACAGTAATTACCATATGCACCTATTACTACACATCATAATGTCTTCACAAGAGACCGTTTTGACTGTTTTCCTCGTGAATATTGAAGAGTGTGCTGTCTACTGACAAATAAACAGACAGTCAGAGAATTAGCGCCAGCTCTTCGAGTGAGAGCACACGGAGACAGTCTCTCGGGCTAAAATAAATTAACTACACATGTGTATGTGTGGACAATGCACACATGTATGCAGATAGGTACAGGGAGATAGGCTGAGGGGGTATGCACGCATCATTTGAACTCTCACCTGATTAACATACGTAATTTGGATTGCAGTGAAAAAGGTGGATGGAGCTCGTAAATAAAATAAATCTTGTACATGGAATTGTCTGAATTGTGTGTGTTAATAGTCAAAGTAGTGACATCCTCACTCCTCAGCGTTTACAAGTCAGCATGCAATCTGCCTGCGAAAACTCCTTCGTCTTCGTTACCTACTCCTACTATCTGTCTATCTTACAAGCCTACAACAGACAGCAGACAACAGAATAGACATACCTATATCTGCAAACGTGAATGATTGTGGATGGTGGGTATGTTCGCCACAACGACGTAGTCTTTGTCTCTTGTGTCAAATGGCCCATTCCACAGCATAGCATGATGCATTTGCATCATGTAAAAATTAAAAATATGCTGATGTGAGTGTGAAAGTTTTTTTGGAACGAAGCCCGGTCTTATGTCATTACTCGACAGATGCATGCAAAATGGTCATTACATTATGGCACCTCATTTTATTGTCAAATTTAATCCATGAATCGTTGTTTCTATTTCATGGGTCAGGAGCACACTTTGATTACTAGCTGCTTTGATACAGACATTTATACGTTGATGAGAAGGAGTTAAGAAAGGACTGTGAAGAGGCTTCTCAGCTGTCAAAAGTGTAAAAACAAGACGAGGAGCTCAGCTGTGATAATAATATGCCAAGTGCCTAAAACGTTTATGGGTTGCCGGAAACGAGGAAGGTGTTTCATGTAAATTGGAATAAACGTCTAAATTTTTTCCATATTTTATCACGTATCCTTCAACTACCCTTAAGCTGTTCTTGGTAGCACCACATTTGTGGAAATTAATCACGACTGCATGCTACAAAGTATGAGCAAACGTCTCGTTCTCGTAATTCACCATCTCTCCAGTTTGGATTCTGCTCATGGTCTGTCCATTTCTGTGATTGTAATGATGCTCACAACGTAATTTGTTCGCAATTATTGTAAAATATTGACTGGGTTCTTAAGGTCTCTGTAAGTAACAACGAATTAGCTTTGACTCTGAGGAGTATGTGACAACAACTATTCTTATCCATACTTTGTATGCGAACTTTGTAGGAAGACGTTCTGGTGGAGACATTTAGTTTTTGTGTTCAAACGACTTTACATCGTAGACAAATCACGTCATACACCTCAAAGAATGTATACAAACTGAAGAAGACGAAGACATTGAGTAATAAAGCTGAATCTGATGGGAAATAGACCTCATGAATCACTTTACCATTTAAAGAATTACAAAATCGGCTAATATGAATACATTTGGGATTCATATTTGAAAGGTGTCTCGTGTCTACCTGTAATCTTTGACTTTCTAGTCTGCTACTATGGTTAGACACATTTATCAAAATTATGTCAGAATCATTTTTTAATTTTATTTGCATAAAAGACAACTAAATAGGAATATAGTAATGTAGAAAACCATGTTGTTATGCAAGCTCCAGGACGTTTACATTGGCAGTTCAGGGACTGTCGTTTCTAACTGCTTTGCTCATAACCTATTTTTGACTACTACTCGTATCGCTGAATCGTATGCTTCGAAACTTGAAAATCAAAATTGAAATCAAAGTTCGATTTGACTTTTTCAAAAACGTTATCAATACGAATAAGCGAGAAAAAGATAATAATAATATTATTGTCTGTAGAAAACAGAGGTTATCAAATCCACCGTCAATATAATCTATCAATGAACTGATGAATGAGATTATGTTTCTTTGTTGATACACGTAATTATTTAGGGCAATGTGAAGGCGAAAAGTGTGGTGCATTATTTTGAGTCAGCGTGGGGTAGCCAGAGGAATGCAATGCTACTAAACGATACTCAGCATGAACTGCCTCCCTTTGTTGTGCCTATATCGCAGATAGCACGAGAGCACTGGCCAAGCTATATACCTATACCCACCGTCTATTTTACTAGAAGCATCTGGATTATTATTATGCATCAATAGTTATCTCTGACGTTAGGAATTATTTAATTTTCCTTCTGTAATCTTACTCACTACCTACCTTAGCAAACCAATAGTCTGAAGATTAAAGATATTTTCCTCGCCTCTTCCCTCGAAATCACGAGTAACTACAAGTGAGTACCTCCTTAACTGCACAGAACAGAAACAAAAATAGATACAACGAGCTACGGCTACATCTACCCTCCACAGAAGATCTAACTAAGGAGTTGTATTCGACATATCGAATTGGTGCTCATAGCATGTGCCATATCCACATCCACATATCCAGTCAATGTAGTCACATGTGTGCATAATGGATATATAGGTATGGTGACGAAGACATGAATCGAAGCTCATTTGAATCATATTTGCAAGAGCAACAATGGATAGACAGAGAAAAATATAAACGCTTGTCCTCCTATTATGATGACGCTAGGTTGTTGTTGTGTAACAAACAATCGCCCGAATTCTTTCTTTCCTTGACTAAATAAGGCTGAGCCTTTTCCTGACTAATTATCCTAACCTTGTTCAATCCACCTTTTGACCTAACTCCTGTCACTGTCACCCCAGGAGACCTTTCCGACTCAAGTTTCTCCGATTATCCGACTTATTAATTCGTTACTAATTAATTATCCGCTACTATGCTATGTTGAATGCTCTTTACCTCAACCAACCACATGTAAACAACTCCACAACACAAATGTCGTTTTCCAAAGGCACTGATAACGAGCAACAAGCTCATTTACCCGACTGTTACAACCTTATTAGCTCTTTGTCACAAGACATTCTTGAAAGATAAGTAGGTACATAAATACTTGATCATCCATTACACGTTTATCACCCTCTGATTGCCTAAAGAAAGCATTGAAACCCTGTCTGGTGGCTTGTAGGAATTGACGTGTGATGGTTTTTGTCGCGTTCAAGAGTAAAAAGAAGGATTAATTGCCAAAATAAAGCATTGAAACCCTGTCTGGTGGCTTGTAGGAATTGACGTGTGATGGTTTTTGTCGCGTTCAAGAGTAAAAAGAAGGATTAATTGCCAAGGGTACAGATGACTTAAGTGTACTTCAGACGTTAGTCTTGAATGTCATGACATGTGGATGTCGTCTGGCACGCCGCTGCATAGACAGCGATAATGAAGTGACGAATAAAGCGAGACTGGCGTGGACTGACTGTGGCAAATAACAGTAAAATAAATAATAATGTCAGGTCGCACAGCAAAAAGAATAAGAAATGTTGAATGAAAACTGTCTGCGTTGATTGATCTTGGAGAAGTGGCTGAACGCTGAAGCGGTGTGTGATTGTGTAGGAATTCATATTATTCCTAGTATGGCACCCATTCCACTTCCCTTTGTGAGTGAAAGGGGTACATGGTCAAATAATAGAGCACTACGCCTATAAATCACAACCAGACCAAAGATTCTCTCTGCAGATACAATAATTTTTTTCAATAAGGTTCAGCTCCTGCTCAGCTTTACTTTACAGATACACCATGACCAAAGAAAACTAAACTCGACTGATGGCGTCTTATGTAGAGTGCCTCTTTGCCTCTACATACATATACCTGCAATGCGAGCATGTGAGCACAGAAAATAGTAATTGTTACAAGTGAGGAATGTTGCTCAAACTCATGCACTCCAGCTTCAGCTGCTGCAAGCCCAGCACATGCAATCACAATCACATATGTCAAATCAATTTTATGCCGTTTCATGCATAAATCACTTGTACACTTGTGATTGCATTCTATCATGTGACGATTAAGCCTGCGTCTCCACTTAATTCTATAACTGCTACGTACAAAAATAAAATCATAATTTATGATGTGACGCATCTGATCCCAGTGCATGTAGTGCAGGTAACTACAGTCAATCAGATTCTTTACTTTGACTTGTCTACATTATGAATGATATAGTAGTGCAAAAAGGTATGCAACATATCATACAATGTAGAAGTGTAAGGACATAATTCAGCAGAACAATATCGGTATTTCCCTTTTTGCTATTCATCTAGAAAATGTATATATTACCGCTTATGTCTGCGATTACCATTTGTTTGTATGAGTGAGTTAGACTAGCTATCGCCACGCATTATCTATATTGTCATGTTTAAACTGGATAAGTGACTGAGTGAGTTAAGGTGAGTCGAGCTGAGTGGAGTATCACCGTATAGAATCTAAAGGCACTGAAGAATTCAGCGATAAATTATAACTTGTCCACTATATGACTCGACTTGTATGTTTGTCGAGAAGTGAGAAAAGTTTATCTCCATCTCGAGACACATTAAACTCTGTAGGCAGGGACGCTCACTTTCAATCAGTTTTCCTTTGAAACATGCTCCTTTTAATGGGCTTTTGTCAAGTCATTGCGCTGAAACATGGAAAATACTAATGATCTCCACAGGTGTTAATCCAGCTTAAACTATCTACAACTGTATCAGTTTACTATAGTTCGATATATCATCTCCGAACGCTAACATTTCCTTCTGTATTTTCTCCCTTAAGATCTTTTATTCGCACTCTTTCACCTCCGATCCCTGGCTCAAGTGCATAGAAATACATACTAAAGTCCAAGTAAGCCCAGAGGCAGCTTGGCAAATTTATACGACCATTATGCTTGTCGTACTTGCACCTTATGCCTTCCCTAACAAATAACTTGCTAATGGGTTTCATCATATTATTATGATTACGTATGATTAACAAGACTCACTCTATGTCAACATTCTCGGCACATCCGGAGTCCACAGAAACAATCGCAGTCTTTTACCTACAGTCGGAGACGGTGCTTTCAATTACGAGCTCATTGTGAGCACATTCCATACTGAACTGACTGATACACACCGTTTCCTATCTTGATCTGTATGTCCCTAATAATTCTCTGGTACAACAAATAGGCATATATTTTCAATTAACAATGCAATATTTGTGATAATACCTTAGCTTTCCATACCGATAAATTACAGAACATAGAGTAACTGAATCAAACAGAATGGCATGTGCTGCACTATGCATTGCTTACGATGCATTATAGTTTTGCTTCCCCGATGCGGCTAATACAACTTCACCACAATGCACTTGGAAGGAATGTTGAAGATATCAGTAAGACGCCCGTGATCCGTACTCATTCAAATTTATGACTTGGACGTCACCCCCTTCAACTACAAGTGGTCTGAGTGAGTGGATTTGTTACATTATGTTTTTGTCGCACAATGTATTAAACGGGTATGCGTGCCACTCAGTCTCGATCTCCTTAACAGCTATTTACATGCGCACAGTCATGATAGTAATAATAATTATTCTTCGAATGATTGACTACCGTGCAAAGATTGATAGTATCAAATTTTTGTTTATCTTCAGATGCTAAAAAGAGAATTAAAGAGCTCTAAGTAGTATTTTATTGTCGATACCTAACGATACACTACTACACTACTGGACTACAGATTTCCAACACGGTGTAGCTATACTTTCTATCTAAGTGCATATTATTCTGCACGAATTAAATACTCGAACCTAAAATAGCAGCTAATTAATTGTGCTTAAATCCAACTAATTTTAATTCTAAATTGTATCAACATGAGAATAGTCGAATAAATGCAGATGAAAGCCTGAATTCTTTCTATCTGGTCTGACAATAGCACTCATAGTTTGTAGAAATTCTTTGAAAACAATTAAAAATAAATCGTAGCTCTAAACTGCAGATAAAAATAGAAAACAGGGCACTGAAGGGAAAGTACAAAACCGAATGCCTATATGTAGAACAATCTTTGAGGTCTGCAGGTAATTATTGCAGAATTTATTTTAGCATACAAAATATGATGCTAATATTCAAAATTATACACATGCTTCAACTAGCATGTGTAAAGTCCTTCCA
>JAAXYX010006102.1:0-10115 GCA_036851915.1 Ptenothrix huangshanensis
TCTCTGTAATAAGTAGAAATAATACTTATTTTGTACTTAATTTAAGTAGAAATAAGGTTAATGTTTCAAAGACCCTACATGAGTTTTCAATTTTGAAAGCTTGCAATTTTCTCTAATGATCATTCCTCTAATGATCAATATAAATCTACCAGTCTAGCCTCATTTCAATAAAAACAGATACGAATTTTGAATGAGGAAAAAATTATACTAACTGCTATTAAATTTCTGGAAAAGCATCAATTATAAAGATGAAAAATGCGATTTTAGTATAAATAGTAAGAGATAATATAGTTAACTATTCATTCCTAAAGCATCTGTCAAAATGTAAATAGTGGGTAATAGCAATAACCCTATACTAATGTTAGTATAAATAGACACAAAACCATGAAATCATACTCAAGTTTATTCAATTCATGAAGATTACGATGATCACGATGATGATGATGATGCTTTCGTTTTCCTTATCTCAAGTCTAAGCCCAGTGTTCATACAATTACACAGTTCGACACAGTTTTAACATGAAAATGTCAACTGTTGGGAGACTTACTGGAACTACATATTTTGTATCTCCTTTCAATGTATGCTAAGGTTGAGATTTATCCTTCAGATTTCTTTCGAAATATGCATTTCTATCACTTATTTTTTTCCTCCTCGTCGTCCTAATTCTATCACCATAATTCAAAATGGACTGCAGAAGATTTGAGTTGACTTGAGTTTTGGTTCTGGTTGACTAAAAGCAGAACATGTAGTGTTACAGGTACTGATGACTTGCTACTAATAATAATATGTATTAATAGCACATCGAGTCGTATCGCCATCGCCATCATACGATGATTTTACTAGAATTCGGCGCGAATGGAACTCTCGAGTTGTGTGATGAGATTTGAGATTTGAGATACATCTCACCCACTAAATATTTTAAATTGAACGTCAGTTCAAATTCACGGTATGACAAAAAGAAGCCAAGCCACAACAGAAACAGCTCCATGAACCGACTCGACTCTAAACATTTAGCAGAACTGACTTTAAAGCAGTGATCTTTGTATTGTACATAGTACATAGTACCACAGCCAACAAGAATATACTTTCCACTCGACAGTCGACACTGTGTGATGCAATGTAACGCCAAGCCAGATCAGGCCAGGCCAGGAGTACATAGAAATCTCTCATGCCAAGCTAAAACACCAAACCAAATCCAAAGCAAACTATATTCCAGAAAGAAAAACGACAGCTCAGTTCGCGTCCACATTTAACATGGAATAATTTGCTAAATACACAGTCATAAAAAACCAGGAAGCTCAGCTTACCCGTGTGGTGTGATCAAAAGGCGAAAGGAAAGTCTAGGCAGAAAAATTTGGCAAAGAAATGAGAAACCTGTGATTTGGATTTGACTGTAATGTGTAGAGTTGCAGAGACAGCAGAGTGTTGGCTTTAAGTATACGTATCTACATATACGCAGTACTCAGGATGGTTGATGGTGCACAAGTACGCGTGAACCCAGCTTAAATTAATACTCCATTCGTATTCTCACCCGTACTTGATTTTGTACACAAGTTTTTCTCTACTGAAGCTCTAGAACGTGTAATACTTATTGTATAACAATTCAAGTAAACCCATCACCGAGCATCCAAATCCAGTGCGGCTTCCACTCACTTCAACTTCCACGTCAAGTTTCAAGCTAAATTAAATTTGGAAAATTTTGGTCGTCATCCAATGATTTCAATAAAGTTGTTACCAGCTTCAAGCCTTTAGTTTCTTGTTTGTGGATATCTACCTACTCCTTTCGTTTCACAGTATTCGTATAATAATTCTATCTCTACCAACCTACCTACCTACCATGTACATGGATTGGTAAAAAATCCCATCTTCCTTCCAAAATACTCAGCTATACGTCCATGTCTACGACCACGATTACGATTACGATTACGACAACGACAACGTCTCTTCCTAATCATGGAATGAAAGCTTAATGTTCTACTCCTCAATGTAACACTAACCTAGTCTGCTAACGTCTTCCATAAAATATTAAAAGTCAAATTACCTACATAATAATCTAACGTTGTTAGCAGAGGAGAAATAGAAAATCCCCATAGGTATAGAATAGACACAGTTCATCATCTCAACTTTAAAGTTTTATGCTTTTACTGTAAATTATAACATAGTAACTATTGAAGGTTTCTCGTTTACAATCTCCCACAAGATTGATAACCAGTGTGCATATATATGCAATAAAATTTAACTGGCTTTATCAGCACAATGTAGTATTTTACAATTTTACTGATACAATTAGATACTATCCTGGATCATATTGAGTCTCGCTCAAGTCAAGTATTATTACTATGACGCTGTTATACATCATGTCTTCCTCCAACTCTAACTCCAACGCTAGCACCAGCACCAACACCAACATAGTTTGGCCTCCATTGACGTACTGATGAGAGCCTTGAATCTCAGTTTTCCATCTGCATCTGCCTGCCTCACATGTCTACTCGCACTTCTTCACAAGTACTGGTGATGTACAAAACGCACGCATATCAAAATACTACATCACGGAGAGCAATAGAATACAATAGCAAAAGAAAAAGGATAAGGATAAGGATGTTGTTCCACCTAAAAACTTATTTCCCTAAATACTCACAACTTATTGGTATTCAACACCAAACACGAACAAGTAGTAAGTAGTGTGTTCAGCATCGTAATGCATTATGAGGCAGTAAGACACAAAAAGTTACCCCAGCATTTCAACTGACCGTAGTCCCTAGTAGTGGTTTCGTGTGGTAAAGAACAAACTTATAAATAGGGATGCAGACGTAATGGCGAGTAACATAGGAAAAACATATTATACAGACAGATTTATATAAGAATTAAATACACCCATCAACTCAATGTCCGAGGATTCCACAACAAAAGAACAACAATGGTATCGCAGTAACCTCAAGATCAAGACAAATCAAGCCAAAGCCCTACTATCCACCTTTTACCTACCTTCATGATAATGAAGCGCAGACGACTAGTACACACACACATCTATCTTCCATATTTAAGCTGTAAGTCAAAGTNAACAATGGTATCGCAGTAACCTCAAGATCAAGACAAATCAAGCCAAAGCCCTACTATCCACCTTTTACCTACCTTCATGATAATGAAGCGCAGACGACTAGTACACACACACATCTATCTTCCATATTTAAGCTGTAAGTCAAAGTCAAGACAGAAGGTGTAAAGTGATAAAATTCTTGACAGGTTTAGATTTAACACTTGAGCCACAGCCTCGTCTCGAGCCAAGTAAATGTGTAGGAAGGATGCAGGTTGTTGGATGCAATGCAATGCATTGCATTGTCTTGCATTGTCTATACTTAGTTACCAAGTCCGGCAGGTACATATGGAAATAAAGTGTGCATGCAGTGTTAAATGCGTGCACCATGCAATTCGACCATGTAACCGTCGCTTATTATTTTCAGTGTTTATAATTGTTTAGATTCTTTACGCACTTTTCCCTTCTCCACCTCCCCTATACATAGGTAAAGTAGATACCCTTGTAAAATCTACTGATAATGGACAAATGATTCAACGATTCTCCTCGTATGCTCCGGACGTAGGATATTTCCTTCTTTAAACGTCGACCCACACCAATAAGACTTCCACAAAAGATAGATGGGCAGATAGATAGATGGATGGATCCATGCCACTACGACTCAGACAGGACTTATTACAATGCTTGTTTATATAAACCTACCTACCTACATATAGTCAGTCTAAACTCGTTGTGTCTAAACAAAGTTAGTGAGTTTCCTTTTGGTCCTTTGGGTTTTTTAAGATTCTGATTACAGGTGATTAGTACGAAGGCACCATTCTATATGCATATTCAGAATGCTAGCATACCTGCAGCCCTATTTATTCTACACTCTCAGTAGTCGCTGTTCATATACTCTGTGCTCAGAACAACAATATAAAGTAATCAAAGAGAAACCAATATACAACAGATTCATATCCTGACTTCCATCTCATTGTGTACTGACCGCGCTAACAGTGACTGTGACCGCGTACCCACATCCCATCTTATCAGAGATCGCTTACTTTACCACTAACAGCCATTCCAATTGTACTACTCACAGTTATTGGGGTTTCCCTTTCGTTATCTTCACAACGGCAAGAACTATACCGTACTCAGTCAGTGCTACACAAGTCACATTTTCCTCGTGAATGCGATGCTGCATCAATACCAACATTAACATCAACATCAACACCAACATTTTATGTGTTTTACCTGAAATGTATTATGACATCGTTGAAGACCTGCAGTGTAAAACAGTAACGTCCTCACGAACAATAAGCAACAGCACATCAGTACTACATTAGCGCAACCCTTCCTACACCTTACACACTCGAGCCCAACCTATAAATACCGTCCACCATCATCATCACCATTATCGCCTACATTGAAAATAACATTCAAGTAGAAAAACGTAATCATAGGAGCAAGAATTCTATACTTGTAGTTGTACTTGACTGTGGAAACAACACATTCGACACAGCCAATAGTCAATAACGCGGAGAATATATTGCACATTTCCTCACAAGTACTTTATTTCAAAATTGGGTCATAAAAATTCCACACGAATTTCAGATCAGAATTAATAGATTAAAGTTGAAAGTACATATGTAGTAGGTACATAAGGTGCATAGGTAGGAATGGGACTTAGAATGGGACTTGGAATTGGAATGCTAGCAACTATGTAAGAAGAATGTCTAGTGTCAATAAACATTTTGAAGTTTCGATGACACATTACATGGCATGGTACGATGGGATCATGACGGGTTATAAATGAATGATTGTCCTCTCAGCAGCTTTGATTTCCTAAGGATATCCTAACTCAATAAAACATAAATTATGATAATTATTTCGACGCATTTGAGACATGTGATTGATTAGGAGATGAAAATTCAGTGATTTATTGTGCTCGTCTCCCACATATTGTGACGTAAGTGAACTAAATGAACATCCATGGAGAGATAGTAGTAAATATTAAGCTAGTATTTTACTGATTGAGCAAAAGAGGAGCTGACAGTTGTTCTGCATCCCACATTCCATTCCACAACTAATTCTACACAACTGTTATTACTCTAAATGTCCCATGAACTTTCCACATTGGCATAACATTACTTTATACCGCGTTATGTGTGCTATATATTATGTATCATTTGATTATGGAACAATCATAATCTGTGTATAAGAGGATGCAGCCATAAAAAGAATAATTAAAGAGTGTCAGAAGTCGGAATGGAAGAATGAAACCACAATGCATGCATATCTGGAATAAACTTAGACATTCTATGGACCACTACACTGTACTACCGTAGCTTGTATAGGTATGTATACAAGTGCAATTAATACTTAATACTTAATAGTAGGTAGACACTTTGGTATAATAATAATGACGTCAGAACAAATGACGATCCGCGGACTACGAACTTGCTGTTTTCGAATTATGAACTTCCTTCGGCCGCTATCATTATTTATCATTTATCATTAGTCATTAATCATGAACATAATAACTGATAAACTTAATACAGCTATTAAATCAACAACCGTAAAAAATAACTTCAAGTTTGTGCTTAATCGCCTACTCCATTCGCAATTCACTTGCAAGCCAAAATAGGTTGAGGTTGGCATTCCATCCGCCAATCCAAGTATCAAAGATTTAAAAAAACTCAAGATTCTAGAAGTTTCAAACTCTACAGTTTTCGTTTTGTTTTCTATGCTTCAAAAATTGTAAAGTAAAAGGAATGTGTGTATGTGGGTAATTACGTTCAATGATAATAAATAGCGCAAAGGTACACATAAGACATAATATGCCTGCACCTACATTAAGGCATCACTATATAATACGCAATAAGTTATTATGCATTACGGTCTACCATCTCACTCAATAGTTTGTTACTTCAACCAAGTGGTTGAACGGATCAAAAGGGTATCATTATGATTATCTAAAAAATAATACACAGGCACACAAAAATCAGGTCATTTGAGTAAAGACTAACGTGGTACCTACATTTGTATATGCACACCTATGTGAAGTAGTGAAATGCCCATTAAACACTGAAACACAAGTACAAATACAGATGTATGAGAGAACGAACATCTTTAGCATGCTCTAGGCATTTAATTAATCAGTCTGTGAAACAGAAACTAACGATAAGAACCAACAAATATTAGTACCCAGCTATACAATGTATATGTACGTACTGTACCAGGCTGGCCAGGTATGGAAAAAATATTGGTAATCCTTATGCCGTGTAATTGCAATGGTAAATCTTACCTATTTCCTTAAATAGTAGAACTTGAAGGCATGATTGAAATTTAAAAGACAGAAAAACCCTCTAAAAAATAGAACGAGGCTGAACTAGACTAAATGGCTTATGTGAGGATGAGGATGCCTACTCAAAATCTGACTGTGGAATTGTTCTCTCTTCTGCTGTTTCTGTTTCTCTTCTTGTTGACTCATGTTCGAAGGGGGTGGAACCCGAATCGAGAGTCTCTCATAAGTCATCTCACACAGTACAACAAAGCACAACGCATCCTATCAGAGGATGAGGATGAATTCAAATAAACAAAATATTTACTTTTATTTAGAATTTTATAAGACGCGAAGACTCAAGACTCTGCTTCAGCAGTCAAGCCTAACCAAAAAGTGAGAACAATGTGAGTCTCCAGCATCAACATTAGCATTAGCATCAGCATCAGCATCCGCAGTCCAGCTCTAGTGCCAGCATTAGCATTAGTATCCATCCAGTCAGTAAGTCTTTTGTCCTATCATGTGAAGTTGAACTGACTTTTTTTTTCACTCCATGAAAGCTTATAAGCTTATTATTGAAAAATGAACCCAGGGAAAAAGTAAGTACAGGGTAGATCTAAAGGTACCTACCAAGACTAAGACCAAAACCAAAGCCAAGAACAAGACCAACCATCGCAACATTTACGCTTACATTTACACATTACACATTGGTAGGTGCTGTCCATTATTCTCATCTCACTACCAGCATACTAATTCTCTCGGCATCATCCTCCCTTGTTGTAGGGATTCGTGTTCCAACTCATAATATTGTTAGCCAAACTGACTGTGAACTGTGATGCGAGTCTCGGAAATAAAGCAAGAGTAAAACCCGTGTAGTTTCCAAACCAACACAAAAGAAATACAGACAGAAGTTAACCATGATGTCAAAGAATTACGAAAACCAAAACACAATCTGACTACCTACCTACTCACCTCCGTCTTCTCCTCTCGTCTTCCTCTCTTTCTTTGTGACGAAATAAGAATAGGAATAAAATCTACGTGTGAGAAAGTAAATAGGTAAGCGTCCATCTACCATCTGCATCTATTAGTCTATTTGTGGGCCCTATTCTCTCTCCTACACTCTATACTGCATATGGTACAAGTGGATACACATTTTTTATGCCTTCTTCACAAATACTCGATTTTTACTTTCAGTTTCAAAGGACTCCACTGAACTAAAACTTTACGTTTGCAGCAGTTTGCACTTGAAATACTACATGTACAAAATCTAAACGTTGGAATATAGTCAATGTACATTGCATACTTGAATAATGCAAGCATTGTTTATATATTATGCATTATATATACCCACATTATTTTATGATCCTCTAACATTTAAGACAAACCATTTGCATGTGTGTGACTATACCCAGTGCCAAGGATGAGAAGAAACCTTTCCCGTTACCGAATACCTATAGAGCCATACGCTCCCATGTGTACTGTAATAAATGCAAGGCAAGTTCATGTCATACCATGCTACGCAATGATGCAATGCCATGCCATCCCAAAACGATGTCATTCCATGCAACATGCGACGTCCACGTTTTCCTAAAACCTGCATATAAACAAATATGGACAGTTCCAAACGAAATCTTGTGTTTACTTGTAAACAAGTAAGGAAAAAAGTTGGTTTTTTTAACTGAGAGTTTAGCAGTAAGTATCATTCTCGTTGGGCCGTCAAATCATCATCGTCTGACTATCTGAAGAGCAAGTGTCCATATGAGAACAAGTGAACAGAAGTGAACAACTGATACTGATGCTGATACTGGTGCTGGTGCCGATGTGGATACTTCTCCCAATTCCCAAATGATCTAGACGAGCTGGCAGTCCAGATTTGTGGCAATGTCAAACAATGCAATCGAGTGCAATCCTATGCAAATGCAATGTGCAATGTAGTATGTGAAGAGAGGATAATGAGACAAAAGAATAGGAAGAAAAATATTCAGTGAGTGATGTCAAAACGCCTCTGCCTTGGGCTTCTCGGTCCGTAAGCAAACGTCATCCAATTGTGAGTAGGAATATGTACATAGACTAGACAGACATTGAAGATATTCGTAGATAAACACACACACAGACACATGAGATTTGATGCGAACCCCAAGTCTCTATCCTGTCCTCAAGTCCTGTACTCAAACTACCCATCCATTCCATCGGTCCCACTGATTATCTCATGTTCATTTTTACACACATTGGACATCGTACTTATTTTTGAAACCTCCTATGTAGTTTCAGCTACCTCTATAAAGAAAACCAACTACAGGTAATACTCTCACCGACATCGTTTTCCTTACATGAGTAGAGTATCAAGGAGCAAACGACTGCAATGGACGAATGACGATCTGATTGTGGGAAAAATATCTGTACTACATAATAATATTCGTAATAACAATGATCCGAGGAGTACCTACGTCTTGTCTTGTACTTGTCTGGCACTTCCCTCTCTCTCTTAAAATACCAGTTGAAGAGCATAAAATTTTGAGTGAATTTTACATCTGTGCTGTACTGTGTGACCATGGTTGAAGTTAGAATAGCATACCGATATTATGCCATCCTGCCATGCCATGCCATGCCATGCCATGCCATGCCATGCCATCCCTTCCCCTTACAATCATACCTTGCTATCTCCCTATAGCTTGCATAAATCATGTAGATGGGTATACAGTCATACGGTAATGTACCTACATGCACCTATTGAGGAATATTGCTCAAGTAAGAACTTGAAGAAAAAACTGCACATTGTACTCGTACTTGTAGTTGTACTTGTACTCTGAATGGCAATGTCGTATTTTACATTGAGAATAATGATGCTCTAAAATTCAATAATAAAATATCTGTACAATTAGACAGACAAGCGAACTGAAAGATGAAGGCATAGGTACACTTTAGCAGGTTGGTTGGTAATATGTTAATACTTATGTACCTAGAGAGAACAGAGCTGTATAACAGATCGAGTACAAGAAAAGAACAAGTAATTTGCACAAGACCAAAAGAACAAAATGCTAAGGCAAACTTATGTAATATCTCGGAACTATTTCGGCTTAGACTTGGACGACCGTGCTCAACTTCCATTTTCTTAAATGTATTATTATTAGCCTATGTAACGTGAATTCACCAAAAGTAGAAGACACGATGAGTTACGATGGGATGGGATGGGGCGAATGTTCCATTACACTATTACCGAGATCACACACACACATACGGTAGAGTTCACCATTCAAATTCATATCATCAAATCCTATGATTGTACTGAATGATAGTAAAGACAGTCTGTATTTTTTTCACTTAGTCGGATGACTCTTTGTATTAGGAAATTTTACGGTCTCTCAGTTACTTAAAAGTTGACCGAAAACTCAGCCCTTATGCAATCTCTATTGTGTTCTGGTGGTTCGATACACACAGCAATCATAGAATCCCTAGATGAAGTCGCAGTGCATCTTCGAACGAGCATCAATACCTGTGAGAACAGATTTATACGCATCTGAAATGCCAAGTAGTAATTTTCAATTTAGTCCCTTCTACGCTTATGTCGCTTGTGCTTACATAATAGTACAAGCTTCCCTGTTATTTCTTTGTTTGTACAATTATTAGCATTAGTCAAGATAAAAAAAGGGGTGAGCAGCTGAAAGCTAAACACACACGGGCTAGGACTACGACTACGACAACGGCAAAAGCAACAACAGCAATAGCAACAACTGACGACGTTAAGATGAGATGAGATGAGACGAGATGAGAGAAACGTTCAGCTGATGACTAACAAATATAATAAATGGGAAAAGGAAT
>JAAXYX010006103.1:0-10114 GCA_036851915.1 Ptenothrix huangshanensis
GACCAGGGATGGCTCGAACACTTGTAACATTGGCATTCATTTTAAGGGAAGTGACAAATTCAGATGTAGTTAGCCCTTGCTTAGCCATGAGTTTCTTATTACCACTGGGATTATCTTCAAACTGACTAGCACCAATTCCTCGTAATTTCGTGTTACTCCCGTCTTCAAATTCTTTGTTTCTTAGTTACGTTCTAATTCGTTTGGTAATTTTAGATTTTTTGTTGGGATCATTCAGTTCCTCTAATTCAAAAATAATTTTCCTAATTCCTAATTCCTAATAATTCCTCTAATTAAACTGCGCCCGATGAAATAATACTTAGCGCATTTTAATATACGAAAGAAGCGAAGAAGAATTCAAGGTACTAGTTTCGGGATTTATCTACTAATTTGCAATTCTTCAGATTTGCTCTTCATCTGGTTAATGTTTAGAGTTTTGGCAAATCTCTTTCCTTTTCTATGCCAACGAGACTATAAGAACTGAAACCGTAAGATATGTAAAGTACTAGAATAATTAATCATATAAAATGATTATGTAGAATCGGTCGCCCAATAACATTGTTTCAATTTTTGTATATTGATAGCTATAAAATGTAAACTATGTAAACATTGAAACGCTTTTCTCTTAACCTTTTTATTTGTGATCAAAAATATATGTAATGTAGTCCGTCATGTCTTACAAATATTTTAATTACGCCCCATCATCCTTTAAGAAAACAAAGGATGACACAATTTGCTTTTTGTAGTTTTATACCAACAACGCAAATTGAATTCAATTATACGCCCGCTTTATCAGTGGTGCATTTTCTGACACCAAAGTGCGATCAAATTTATTCGGCTCCAGTGCTCCATTTTTGTTGGTATCCATGTAACCAAATTCAAGAACAAACTTATCCATGTCCTACTCCTTCACCGACCGTACTCCCTGACAGTTCCGTCATGTTTTTCAAATAAAAAAGACCCTTGCTGAATTGTATGCGTTGGTCTCTGTTAAAATCCATGTCATTGAAAGCGCCAGGTGATTTCATACTTCGCAGCGAAGTAGTTTTCGGTCACAATTCCGTTATCAATTTTCCACAGCCAAATTCAACAAGTTAGCATCAAATTCAGAATTATGAATTATTGGAATTTTTTGCTATATATTGCAGAAGCTCGTTAATTTTTGGATCAAAGAATCAAAACTTAATTAGTGATATGTAAGAAACTATATCCGCAGCCGTTTCTGCAACTAGTTTTACGGTTGCAACAAACAATTTTGCATGGTCCTTTTTGGACAACATCCCAAAACACCTCGGCAGCAATCACTAGTTGTGAAGGACACCTTGTGTATAATCCCAATTGCCAACGCCAACAATGAAGAGATTTTAAATAGGCATGTTAGACATTTTATCCTGGTTGGCTTAACCAACTAAATTGCTGTTATTGACATCTGATATAAGATTTTGCAAAATTTTATGCCCATAAACAGACGCGGTTTTAGAAAAGTTCATGGAGTGGTTAAAGAAAAAGACTATTCATATCTTCCGTAAATTTCAAAAAATTGCGCCTGTTTTTGTATATATTTAAACAAAATGCATGGGGTTTTATGTGCATTTAAAAAAAATGCATCTGTTTTTTTAGTTTCATAAAACTGCACCTAATTTTGTGTAAAAACATTGTTATTTTACATTTTACGTGATACTGATTTATTTGTACATTGTTTGTGTTATGGGGCCCAGCCCATGACACATACACGACAATAAAGGATACAAAAGGAAATAATAAAAAAAGAGTAATTATATAATATTTGTAGGTAAAGTTCATTTTACAATTATAGTGTGATATTTAAATTGGTATAGTCATTGGGTTATTTAGTAAGATATAATTAGTATCAAAAAATAAACTTAAAGCTAATTTGGTATTTGAAGAGTACGTAATTAATTTAATTATTAAATGAGCTTTTATGCTAAATAATAAAATTTTAGTAATTATATAATATTTGTAGGTTAAATGCATTTTACAATTATAGTGTGCTATTAAAATTGGTATAGACATTGGGTAATTTATTGTTTGAAGGGGATCCACTGAATCAATTAGTGGAATTCCGATCAGACCCGTAAGGTCAATTGCAGACGACCCTTTTCCAAGATTATATTAATCTGGGGAAGATATTGGTGTGTGTTCATTACGTGATATGCGTTAGCAAGAATGAGACATAGTTGCACTATCTTCCCATTTGATCCCTAGTGCCTTATAATAAGTGTTATAACTATACCTATAGGAGCCCGAAAATTGTCTGTAAAGTAAAGTA
This sequence comes from Ptenothrix huangshanensis, assembly GCA_036851915.1. Lineage (NCBI taxonomy): Eukaryota > Metazoa > Arthropoda > Collembola > Symphypleona > Dicyrtomidae > Ptenothrix > Ptenothrix huangshanensis. Next base: position 2,288 of record JAAXYX010006103.1, read on the forward strand.
TTGGTATTTATCTCGCGAAGAAACCAAGAAATCGCGAGACGGAATTCATAGTTTGCAAAGCACCGATATGAATACCAACTCAAATCAGAGCCCGTAAGAAATTAGGCGAAGCAAATAATCACGAAAAAGCAATCACCAAATATTTGGGGATGATAAGCAGCTGTACGTATGGTGCAGTGGTGAGGTCAACAGTCTGAAGACGTTATAAGGAGAAGGTATTGCTTGTGGATATACAAGGCGTTATATTTCCAATTTCCTTCAGTGTTATAGCTCAGTGCTCTTTTGCAACAGTGCAGCTCATGGTATGTCACACGCCTATGCAAATACCCGAGTTGTCCCCCTAGAGGAATGCACTGTTATCTCCTATTAATATCGCAAACTGACTATTCACCTATCTACAACCACTGGTTTTGCCGAATAAGATTTTTGTTCGAACCTCTATTGTTGACCAGAGACGAGACAGACGGAAAACACGTTAATTCGACTCAACGCCTAGAGAGGATTGGGCTATTTAGTAAGATACCAACCAAGCTTTAAGTTTATTATATGATACTATTTATATACTGGGTTATTAAGTAAGATACACATAGTATCAGATAATAAACTTAAAGCTGATTTAGTAGTTGGAGAGTACGTAATTAATTTAAATATTAACTTAGCTTTTTATGTAAGTTCAGCAAAAAATGAATACGTTAAGTAGCATAAAACGATTTAACGATTAAGTAGAATCAATCTCACAGACAGGCGGCAGTAAGTTATAAACATAATAGGTGCATTAAGTAGGTTTTGCATTGAGTTCTCGCAATTTTGATGATTTTGATGATTTGGAGGGCTGTTGAGTAGTTCGTGAGGATTTTGGAGCGAAAGACATTGGAGTTAATCCAGTTGTAGATGTACCTTCAAGTAAGGAGGTGCCATCAGATTCCAAAACATTTGTTTCGTTACCGTCATAACGATTAGGTACCTGGATTCCCATATGCTGACTGTATGATTTGGGTTTTTCCTTTTTGACTCACCGTGTTTCAACAAATGCTTTTATTTACCCATACTCAGTGCTGAGGTCTTCCAAAATGCCGAAGCCGGCTTCCTTGATAGCAGACGACTTTGCGAGTACCTTAGACTTGTCGGCCATTGAGTTAAGCTCACAAATAACACCAAATGAGTTCTTAAAGGGGCTTTTTGTATGATTACGGTGTCACCTCAGTTAATCCAGTTTTAGTAAATAGACTAGCAATTTGACGTTTAATGTCACATAGTTGGGAGTTGCTTTGTATAGCTGTTTCTTTAAAGATGAGGTTCAAGTTGCGGTATTCGTTTTTCTTGTCGAGAAGATCATTGTTGATACGTATTACTTGTGATTTCAGGGTCGTAATATGTGTAAATTGAGTAGTTTGCTCGCTTTCAAGTTTTTCAATTCGCTCTGTATTACATTTGATCGTGACGAGGAGCTCTTTGAGTTGTTGTAGAATGTTCCTGGTATTCTCATTGTTTTTTTCCTCATTGCCTTGTTTTCTTGCCTTATCTCATTAAGAATACCAATGATCCTGGTAACGTCGCCACTGCCTATCGCCTAAGCAGGTTTTGGATTAGGTACTTGCATAGGTTGGGTCTCGTCTTCACCGAGTGAATTATCATCACCAATATCGGATTTTGGAGAATTTCTGGATTTTTTTGCTTCATTTCACTTGGTTCTTCTCATAGTAAAGACACTACATAACAAACTTTTTAATAGTATGCACGGAATGATTAGGTATACAAAGGCACCAAAACTACCTGGAATTTGTCAACGGAACTTTTTGAATTTATAATTTTGGAATGCCTAGTTACAAACTTTACGAGCACCTAGCTGCATGACCATCGTCAACAGCGATTTAAACAATTACATATTATGACTATTATGTAATTATAAGTTAATTATGTGTAACTATGGGTTAAAAAAAGGCAACCTATTTTTTTAAATTAAATAAACTGCGCCTAATTTCATGTTAATAAAAAACCACTGCACCTTATTTTGTGTACGTAGAAAAAACTGCACCTTAATTTGTGTAAATAGAAAAAACTGCACCTGACTTTGAAGCAAACGAAAATACTGCGTCCGTTTTTGTGCAAAACAAAAACCCATCATTTAAAATTTACATTTTGAAAAAAAACTCATTAATTCTACATTCTGTTTTCGTTTTTACGGAGAGAGCTTCAACCGCGTTGCACCCACTTAGGATCTACTAATTAACTATTTAACTTCATATAATATATATTACCCATGAAAAATTTGGTTAAGATGACCTAGCAGTAATAAAAAATTGTTCAATAAATGTTGACTGTCAAGTCGAGTGCTATAAAATCTTGCTGGGGTTGTTGAACACGGTGAGACGGCAATGTTTTTGTGATGACTAATCGTAAGTAGGATTGAAATTGATGACCTGAATTCTTATCGTTAGTCACAAGTGCAATGAATGATCTCTTCCTCTCTCTACACAAGCTTTCCTCAATGCATAAGAAAGTTTAGTAAGAAAACATGCTCCGTATATGTAACCATTTGGTTCCGAGCTACCATTGCCTTTGTAGTTGTAGTTCATAAATTCAATGGCAATGCTCGAGTTTTAACTACAGCTTTTACTCATAATTGCCCAGCTATTCTGGTTTATGCTAATGTGGCAGATCTCATGCATAGAAGTTTAGAAATTCTCGTTGCTCTTTGAGTCTACGCGGTGAATTATCTTTGTTTAATTTTTGCCCATTTCATAGCTGCATTTTGTGAATTTTGTCTTGTAGTTGGCTGTATATTTTTAAAAGCAGTATTAAGTATACTTTAAGTACTATTTTGGTGCATTGAGTACGATTAATTTCCGAAATACCTTTTTGAATATAATTCATGTCACACAAAAATGTATTTTTTTTCACTTTTATTACATATCAAGATAATATCCTTACATTCTCCACTTTCTTCCAACCGTACCTTTAAAGCTTCAGAGTAACTTTATTCGTTATTAATGTAATCTCTTACGTTAGAATTAACCCATTTGCCAGCAGAAGATGGGGCTAATTTTACTCCATTTCAGTTATATCTATTTTTTCGAAAAAAACTTATTTTAATCTTAACTTTCAATTACCAACTTCATACAGCAAATAATCAATAATTTGAAAACAATATTTTTGCTACAATATGAATAAACATGTCATTAAAGATGCAAAACGGACTATATTTTTCGCAACTTTGTGAATTTTCTGTCAAGATAACAAGTATTGCATTTTCAATGATAATTGTCAATACAACTATACCGATACATTGTGTAATAAAAGGATTAACAGGCGTGCAGCAAAAACACATTCTGCCTTTCAACCATTTGAACATACATGAATCAACTTCCAATTATTCTATGTATTAGTATTATTATTATTAGGCATATCATTTCGCTTATAAGTTTCCAGTGTTAGTATTTACAATTAATCCAGTACCTTCTATGTTGCCCGCAAACACATAGAAGTACATTTTACTTCTTATTTTCTCTCGTTATAGACATATCGATATTAACATATATTTATGTATATCATCATGCTATACTTAAATCAAAATGTAATATATCCGTAAATTACTGCATATATTAAGCTGATTGCCCTACCTCGTTCCAAACAAGGCAATTTCATCCACACATATTTATACATAACCTTATGTCATTATTTATATGTGCAATATTTATAGATATATATTCGTAGTATTTATTTATATATGCTATTCGAAGCAATTAATCCAAAACTGTTTATACTTACATAGACAATATACTTTTATACACATACTACAACTATAAGCAACGGAAATCCTTCCCTTGATCCTCCCGCCGTCCAAAGCATTCCTCATTGCTCCAAGATTTGCACCAAAGTCAAATCCCAGCATGAAGGTGAAATAAGCAAATTCTCTTCCGGGTAAATCAAAACCAGCAATAGTTAATTATGTTATTACATGTATTTATAATTAGTATATAGTAGTATATGATATGATTTGATGTGGTAGTAGATTTAAATTCGTTATATACATAGCATTATATATATACATGTAGGTATTTAAGTTTAAGTTATCATAATTAAAGATATGTGCTCACGAAAGACCAATGACGAAATAAATGTATATCACTTTTAAACATGTACAAAGTATTTGAATCTTCCCACCATTAGCATTAGGCGAGATGGGATACAAATAAATAATTTCTAACATTAAGACTAATGCTAAGACTGTACCTAGTGAATTTAATTATCTTTCTTCCAAATTCCATCCCATGCATCGAATGACGAATGGGGTTCTCAGCTTTGCAAAATGTTTCATGGAAAATCCAATTCGCTCCATTCCAAGTCCTCGTAGCTCAGCTAATTGTAGCCATGCGCATCTACAACAACGAACTACTAGCATGATCTCAATACTTTTCTATTGTATTTTTCGTACAACGATTGTAATTTTTTTCTTTCCTTTTCATTCGTCAGTTGGAACTTTTATGCATGGCCACATTTCAGATGCAAAACTCATCAACATCTTTCTCCTACAGATAGGCTTCTTCTCCCTAAAGATATTCAATTAGGCACTAGGTGTTATCTAACAGAGTATTTGATATACCTTTGATATACATAACCCTAGCTATATACACCATTACTCTAGAAGCTTGAACTAAGAAGGAAAACTTTAAAATTATTGATTAAAAGTCAAATGAATGGTGGTAGTGGTTGTAATGAAAATAAGTAAGGAGAAGGCAAGCAATTAAAAGTTACATTCTACGAATATCAGTAAACGAGGGAATCATAGGATCTGGAATGGACATTTGGTAGCGTTGAAACTTGCGATCTTGCCAAGGACATGACGACTTTCTTGTGCGACAGATCGTTCCGGATCTCACGAACTTCGCGATCTGCTTGCTCTTTCAACTGTAAAAGAAAATAATGCATTAGATTTATAAATCATATAAGCTTGTGCCAATTTGAATTGCTTAAGGCTATTTCGGTTTGAACTTAGTTCTTGAACTCACTTTCAATTCTGAATCCAATTTTAACTTTGCCGCCTTGACTTTCTGTTGCAACTCCTTGATTTCGTGCTGCAGTCGGGCTGCCATGATTTTATAGTTTGCCTGTTGGAATGGGAAATTATGGACAAAAATTAGCATAAGAAATACGGCGTATATTTATATTGAAGATTTGTAACTAATTAATGGTTTTGCATTACCTTTTTGGAAGGTCCGTCCCTAAGTCGTAGAGGTAAGTCCCTTCCTTCCAGGTGGGCAAGTAGACGTCGGTGCACAGTGTTCAATTCGGCTCGCAGTGAGCTACAAGATGCTTCCAAAGGCCTGGTGAGTGACGACTCTTCGATGTATTTCTTGTGCCAGAATTCATGCCTCTGTATTGAAAAATCAAAGATTAAAATTAAAAATGAAATTACAGTTTTTTCACAAAATTCTTGACTGTACAAAATTCAAAATTATTGCAACTTTGCATAAGGAACCATGCATTTTTTCCTTATAAATATAGCTCATCAAAAGGCACCATGTAATGCTATTTTTTAATTACCTTCTGATAAGGCACAATGACAATTTTTTTGTGTACGTTCTCATAAGGCACCATGTAATTATTTTATACGTACCTTCTCATAAGGCACCATGCAATTTTTTTATACGTACCTTCTCATAAGGCACCATGTATTTTTTTTATGCGTACCTTCTCATAAGGCACCATGTAATTTTTTTATACGTACCTTCTCATAAGGCACTACGTAATTTTTTTATACGTACCTTCTCATGAGGCACCATGTAATTTTTTTATATACCTTCTCATAAGACACCATGTTATTTTCATATAATCGAAAACTTTCAAACTAAAAAATTTTGTGTTGCACAAAAAAAATGTATAATTCATAGTAAATCGTATTCATTTTGCGTATAAAATTGACACTTTGAAATTCCCTTGATTTTATACGTTCGTTTACATTGCTGCTTAAACTCATAAAAAACGGCGTATGGCATAACGTGAACATAAAAAAATAAACTATAATTTTGCATTATCTCATTCAGGCTGAATTACGGTTGCTAAAATAACAACTCATTCAGGTAGAGTATATGTATGTAGACGGTCAATTTTTTGTCCTGTCACTTGAAACTACAATCACACTACAATTTAACAACCGCTTATTCACTCTCCTCTACAATTTAATTTCCGCAATTTAGCGTTTCCTTTATTGCCCTTAGTCATGCATCCAAACTCCTTCGCTTTCTAAAATAATGACAGGGTTTAAAGTAATTGATTTGACTTTGACTTTGACCAGACTTTCGCCCCCACAATAAGTAACATACCACACACATTAACGTTGTCATAACTTTAAAAATAACTGTCTGCCTCCAAATCTGATCGTCTGGAGAAATTGCATTGTATTTAAAAACTGTCATTATGCCGGAGATTTGAATTGGTTGGAATTTAGAATTTAAACAGATGATAAATGTGTAGACTGAAAAATCGAAAGGAGTTGCTCATATTTCATATAAGGATTACTGTGAGTTCACTCGCGTAATCTTGAGGTTAAAATCACGAGTCTCCGCATATTAAAATGAGTATGAAAGTAACGTTGCTTGTATTACTATGTTTGAGATTTGCTTTCTGAGGTACATGGAACTTTTAGAGTGATAAGAGATTTGATTTGCAGTTGGAGTTGGAGAAATACGAATACAAATAGTCTGACGAAATGACGGGGGCAGATAACAATCGTGTTTTTATGGATTTTCTTGCAAGCTTTTACTTTCAATGAAGTGCATATTGGTTTTTTTTGTAATTGTAAGTTCGTTGGGAGTTAGCGGTCAAGAAGGGGAATGTAATGTGATGCAATCGGGCATTTCATCTTTGGTGTGGAGATCTATGAACTCTCGGATTAGAGGAGAAGTGAATGTGACTGGAAGTGATTAGCAAGGCGGATTACAGACAGTTTTATGTGCATAATGCCTAGAGAAATTGAGCTGGGAAAATTCATTGTGTAAAATTTTAAAATTGTATTTAATCCTTGCAGACACTAAAGAAAGAAATATTACTTAAAAAATTAATTCGTGGTTCAACGCCATTTAAAAAAAAATCCTTTTTACCAGGCAGTTCTAGGCAAGTACGAAAAAATGTATGAATAAAAAAACTGGGATTCCTATTTTGTTTTATACCATTTCAATTTTCAAATCAAGTGAACTTGATCAATTAGCGTTCCTTGTCATATTTAATACGCGTTTTAGATGAATTATTTTTTACAGTGTACATGCTTCTAGCTCAAGTGTAATTGTACAATAAAGAATAAATCTTATTTTGAGGAAATAATTAACGGCTTTTAAGCTTACCCGATTAATTTTATCCCTTTTTTCTTTGACCCTTGACTGGAGATCGTTTGCCCTCTGGACCAACTCAGCACGGCGGAGCTCAGCTTCGTGGCGGAACTGAACTGTGTCAGCTATTTCTCGCAGGATTTTATCCCCTGCAATAACAAAGTCAAAATTTCCGTTGTGTAAATATAAGAGCTATTTTAATTTTAATTATTTTTAAAACTTAAAACAATTTTTAATGAAAATAATTTGAACAGATATATTCGCAATATTTTCAAATGGAAACAATCCGTTTTCCTAAAACCTTTAGTGCGTTTCTGACATCTGAAAAGTTTCTTCACTGTGAGACATGGAAATACCATACATACTAAGGCTTCGCACGGTTCGAGCAAAACTCGAAAATTATCGGTCGGTTCGAGTTTCGGATCGGTTCGAGTTGAAAATGTCATAAACCAGTGGTTATTTTCGAGTTTCGGTTCGTGTACTTAATCGAACCGAAACGTTT
>JAAXYX010006104.1:0-10113 GCA_036851915.1 Ptenothrix huangshanensis
GAGTTGTAGATATGCATGGCGATATATAATGTGGGTGGTGGGTGTATATTACCTATGCCTGGATAATCAGAAGACGCTGTCACATGTCAATCGGTACAGAAAGTCAAATGTGAGAATAGGATAATTGATAATTATCACCTACAAATTCATTATATACCTAAATAATGAATGGTGGGCACAGAAATAAAGTGTAAAAATAAATAATTGTGTAATTTTGCGAACATAATCACACGAAAGTAATTCTGAAAAGTTCGAAGACAAGCTATTTATTACTTTTTTTTTATTAAAAATTTCAGTTTTATTTCACTTATTTGATTTCTTACTTACATTTATTACTTTTCTGTAATAGGAAAATGGAAACTGGAATGGAATCAAACGGTGATTGGAAGGATGGCCCGGACGATCTGACAAGCATTAATAGCAAATTGTTTAATGCTATCCAGTGTAATAGCATTGAAGATACTCGCTTCTGTGTCAACACTCTGAAGGCGGATGTTAACTCAAGAGACCTACAAGGCAACACTCCTCTGCACGTTGCGGTTGACAATTGTTTTGGTGCAATTGTCCGTTTTCTTGTTCTAAATGGAGCCGAAATTAACGCTGAAAATTCGTCAAAGTGTACAGCAGTTGACATTGCTCGAAGTAAAGAATTATACGATATAGTCAATCTACTTACGTCGGTGGAATCAACAAATTGGTACCCAGGGGGCGATCCTGCATTACTGTTGCTCCCGAGGGACAATGAATACTCTGAACCAAAGGCAAAAGAATCTCTAATCTACGAACGAAGTCAGATTTCTCTGCTACTCGAAGAAGCTAGCCTTAAGCATTATTTTCCTAATTTTGAAAGCAATAACATTACCTACATACGCTTTTTGCGAATGGACGATGAATGCCTTGCACAAATTGGGATTCCTAATTCCGAGGACCGCAAGAAGATATTGGATATAATCAAATCTTTATCAGAAAGAAAGTGGCAGCCAAGAAAGTCACGCGGCTGTGAGTGAAGCCAATGGAATTTTAGTTTATGTAATTAATTTAACCAGTTGTAACCAAAGTCATATTCAATGCAGAGGCACAACAAAAAGTTATAGGATAACAAAATATTTCTGTTCGATTAGTCTTGTCTGTGCTCTGTGGGTAAGATCAGCTAAATCTAATGAGAAAGATTCATTTAATTAATTGAATTCTGATTATGGAAATGACTGTATTTCTCTTTTGACTATGTTACTCATTATCGGATTATTATACTTTTAATTCTCTTCGTGTCCGGGACTAATTCCAACATGTATGTTGTGCCTTTTACTGACAATAAATTTAAGTAATAATAATAGTATTCTAACACTTCTAATAAGAGCCCCGGCTATCATTGCAAATAAAGGCTTTCCTCCCCTGCCAGCGTAATGTATAAGCATAGGATTTGATCCGGCTAAACAAGGAGGCAGGCTGTCTTTAGGCCGGCTCTTATTAGAAGCTTTGCGGTAAATCCATTTGTTTATTAACTTTTTACTACAGATAAAATGAGTTACAATTCTTAAACGTAAACTAACTAACTGCTACTATCTGTTGTTGGAAACAGTAGTATATGTAATCTTAATAATCGATGATTATTGTTACTTCATTTTGGTTTTACGAGTTCATGGAGATAAATTATTTCGATTCTGACATTTTTGAATTTGCCTTGTTCATCATTTTGCATCGTAATCGACGAAAATCTTATAGTTATGAATACATAATTAACTAATGTTACTACAATCGACACAGAAGCTAAACACTTTTTACATGTTTGTAGAATTATTAAAATTGCTGTGGGATTTTTCGAAAAAAAATTTACATCCCCATAATAATGTTTAAATTTTTGCAAGTACAACGAGTTCACAGCTACCAGGGTATATGTACCTCTCGTGTATGAAATGTTAATTTTTAAGCACTTGAATTCGAAGCTATAAGTTGTACGAAAAAGTATGCAACCTAAAAAATCATACCAAGCTTTGCGTAAAAACTAACAGTGAAATAGTAAATTAATAATAAATTATAATTTATAATTAAATTATTGGATAATTGAAGAATTTTATAATTGAAAATTTCTACTGCAATTACTAATTACCGTGGTTAATTGTAATATAATAGTTACTATCAGCTCCTTGATATTTCTTAACCTCAAATGGGCAAAGAATATGGATTCGCTCTCGCTAACANGCAAAGAATATGGATTCGCTCTCGCTAACAACAACTGCTCTTTAACGTCTTCCAATTCCTCCATCAAATTTTTGATCCTTTCCTGCAATTTTTCACAAATGCTTTCATACCTACAATTAGCAATTACCAACTTGTCGAATTCGCGAACATTGTTCACGTACTTCATCATGATATTTCGATGTAATTGAAACAAATTAGCATATTCAACTCGTAGCATTTCATATTTGTGTATTTGTGCAGCCAGCAGCTGAGTTGGTCCAAGAATCTTGTCCGTGCCCTTAATTTCCACAGAATCTACCAATATTTCATCCGTTTTCGGTGGAACGCTTTGAAATTGCTGCTGCTGGCTCAAGGTAAGTTGAGAAGACTCCAATTGGGCTCGCAGTAAGTTAATTTCATCTTCTCCTTGATGTACAACCGACTTGAGGTTCGCGATTTCTGTCATAGCATCATTCAATTGCTTCTTCAATTGCATTTGAGAGCCACTGTTATACGGTTCACGATCATCCGTTATTTCCGGTTCTGGGCCAACAACTCCACTGTCCACAGATGAAGTGGCTACAACTTGCACAGGAGAAATTGGGAATGGATCTGGACTTTTCTTCTTCATCGGTACTTCCATCTGCTCCTTATAGCTAACGATAGTCTATCAAACCACAAAAGGAAAAAATAAAGTACAGGTTATTACATTACGTGTACACCATACGACGCTCTTCGCATTCTCTTCGCTTTTTCTTCGCATTTTGCACCATCTCCCATAGAACCGGATTTGAGAATGTTTGAGATTCTCAAATCCGTTTGTTTGGAAAATAGTGCAAAATGCGAACAGAAAAGGGAAATGAATGCGAAGAGCGTCGTATGGTGTACGGTTAATGTCTTTCCAATTTGTATTATAGAGAGACAAACTTGATTAGTTACTGTTACACAATTGTAATAGCCTCAGGACTCCGTATACAGAACAATACATTTTTATCTAATAGCTTAAATGGTTTAATTTTACTTCTTATGCACTATTATATTTAACTATCCATAAAGGTGATGATTGTATATCTGAATAGAACCACGTAATGCTATCATCATTATATCATTAAAACTAATGGAGGTACATAACAGTCTAAATTCTTAACAAATTCCTGACATTGAGTAGTTATTGTACCCCTTGCCCCTGCATACAAACCAATAACCTCCATCTCATCCAAATTATATTTGTTCTTAAAATAATTTACACAAGGCTCATAAATTTCTTTCTTTTCTGCGTCTACTGTCTTAAATTGATCTTCACTGGTTCCATTTTCAAATCTTACTGTAGGATCCAATATGTATCCTTTTCTAATTTTAGGCTCATATGCTATGATGTCTATTAATTACATTGGAAATTCTGCCGAGGCATAAAAGATCAAAACTAAAATATTTACCTTTCGCTTCCTCATAATTGGCCTTTTTTCCTCTCGACCTTTGCCCTTACATGTTCTTTGTCGATCTCGGTCCTCATCTGAACTAGACTGGGAAACGCGTCCTCGACGAACTTTAGGTGGAACGTAGTCTTGGTCGTTTTCATCACCACGTTTTCCTCCTTTTCGCTTCCCAAGTTTCTTCGTCTTCGAGCATGAATCCGATTCAAGTTGTGGCGAAGTAGGTTGTATAAATTTCAATTTTCTCCTTCGCGGAGGATGATCCTTCCTGAATTCGTTTTCTTCGACGGCCCATTCTAGATTAACCTTGGAATTGGTGACATTTTGTATCGGACTGAGACTGAAGTTCGGAGTTGGCGGGGAGTCTTCGATGGCAGTCGAATTAAAAACTGATCTAACGGGAGTATGGAAGTTATCATTGTTTAAACTACGGTAGCATTCGGTTTCAGATCCAGTTTGTGTACGATGCATCTTGAATTTGCTGAGTGAGATGGTTCTTTAGTTAGGATATTTTTACCAGGATAAGGTGGAGTGGAAAGTCCTCATCAGTACAGTTGAGTTGCTATTCCTGTAAAGTTATAGGTATTACGTCACAATCATTACAAAAAATTAGGTACAATTCTTATAGTTTAAAAACTATTTACAAGTTAAACAAACCAAAAATCAAGAACCTACAATTGAATCCTTATTCCGCTAATACTAAGTTAGGAAGGAAGCAAAACTTAATTCAGGCAGCCATTCGCAACTGAATTACAAGTATTGGAGTTCAAGATGTTGCATCCAGATTATTAAACGGGAAGTAATTAAGTAAAACCCAACACTTGCTGCAATGAAGTTGCTAATTGCTATTCCTGTAAGTTATAGATCACAGCACAAAGATGAACATTACAGGAGCTTAAAAACTATAAGTTAAAAACAATGAGAAATCAAGAATCTACAATTAAATGGTCGAAAATCTTCTTGGGGACTAATTGTTGAATAATTCATGGAATAAAAATACTTCTGCAAAAATATGGTGTTTACGCAATTACCTTTAGTAAGCCGTTCGTTACCGAATTACAGGGGTTGGAGAAGTTGTTGTCTCCAGGAAAATTAAACAAGAAATAAATAAAATCCCAAAACTTTCTGAAGATTGAAGAGCTAATGATAAGAACTTATAATAAATAGTTATACATATTAATAGTAGTTCGGTAATTAGATGCACTTCTTTGACTGTCCGTATACAATCAGTTTCTTGCTTTTCTAGAATTCCTCTCGCCAGAACCTGCTGAATGATAACGAAGAACAACAATTATTCGATACAACTCATACTTTTCCGGAATCGGAATGTTTTGCAAATACTGCTTAAGTTGACCACTCGTCTGAAAATGAAGTCATTTTTATGCTCCCAATTACAAGCTCGCTTTTTTATCTCATCTGATCTTGCTTACTATTTCCGATAATAATTTAGTACTTCGAAAAAGAAACAGTTGACAAAGTGGAATTAGTGATAAGATTTTACTGCATTGCTACATTACATACATACGCATACATTATTATTCTTACACTAGCATTTTACCTTGAGCTTTATTTTACAATGGCTGGTCAGAAATGTTTTGCATTCTCACATTCCCACGGCAGTGTTTGCTAAGCTATGTTTGCTGCTGTCGTGGTTCCTTATCGCATAATAATTAATGCAACTGCATGCGAACAACTTTCAATCACATTCTTGAATGGAAAGTGAGACTCGGATCTATTCATCAATAATTATTTAATATGTAGTAATTCTCTAAAAATGGAATTATAATTATTTCTTTTGATACAATTCTCGTTCAATGCCAATAAGGATATTAATGTATATTATCCAATCTTCATTTATTCAATAAACAACCAACTTTAGTTAAGATTATTAGGTATGTACGTAAATGCACGCAGCTCCTATTGTATCCGCATAATTATAATGTGCAATTAATAATTAGGCAGCTGTGGCCTGTGTACCTATAGTATGGCTTGCAACAGTATATTGCTTGTTACGTTAATAGATAACACTAATATTATTTTTTACCGAATTCTATATTACTACTTTTTTTGTCGTGTATAGTGTTAATTGACGAGTCAACTATTTCTGCGTAAATTATAGACAGCGGATAAAGGTAAAACTGAAAAAAGAAGCAATATGTAAATTCGTCGTGGTGACCGTTGGCATTGCCTAGTATTTTCAAAATAATAATATGCAATGCAATGCATATAATTTCAACGAAGACAGGTGATTTGGGTTTAGTTGCGGTTGTGATCGTGGAACAGAGTATATAACAGTGTGAAAACCTGAAGGGAAGCTGACGATTACACTACATTGTTTTCTCTTTTCCAAGTCCTATCTTTATTTCACGCCAATAATAAAGCCCAGCGTCATTGCATGTCAAGTCGAATCGACAGTATCAGTTCAAAGATCAGCTGCAGTGGTTTACGAATACTTCTTCCATTAGTTGTTAGTTGTTTATTCTGCTCTTCCGTCGTTACATCGGATTCCACTGGACAAAGTAAGTTAAACGATTTAAACGATTTCTTCACGTCAATTTTAAATGCTGCAGGTTGCGTCGGGGCTTTGCAACTTAAACTCTTTCACATAAAATTGATAGTGTTTCCGCACATACAGCATAAACAATAAAACAGACGAATCTGCGTCAACCCCACATTTATTCAAGGGCCGTCTATTAATAGAGCCCAGCGATAAGGCCTTTTACTGCTCGCAAAGGATAGGTTTCCGAAACACCTTTTTGTGTAGGCGAGACTAGCGCTGTAACGACGAACAATCATTGATAATAATTTGTCTGGAGCTTGCCCTTTAACTTTCTTACTTTTTAATACAACGTAATAGCATCGATTATTGATGCCATTAATAGAAAATAGGAGGTGGTATACATAATTGGGAATTGGTAATAATTTGGGTGTTTTTTTTATTTATTTTACGGTACAGCGAATCTTGTGGCTGATCGTTTCTAACATCTATATAAACGGTTGATGTTGAGCTTAGAAAGAATGGACTTCGATTCTGACAAGTACGATATGTTCGATGCTCCACAGTATGTGGATTTCAATGAATTCATCAGGAATGATGGCTTTGGAGATGATCATGCCGATGATTTCTTTGGTGATTTCCTTTCTTACATTTGTTATTCTAGATAAAATTTCAGATTCATTTGTTTTGTTTTCTTAAAAAATAAAAACATGGTGATGATATGATATAATCGTGAAAAATTACAGTCAGAAGTGAACGTACGTAGTGGAACAGTAAACTGAAGGAATTGATTAGGTATGTTATTTTCTGTTTTTCAAAAGAAAATCGTTTAGAAGACGATTTTTGCCCGGCCAAAGCAGTGTCGTCTCCTTATGCCCATTTTCTTTTACTCTCATCCGACTCCGACATTCAAATTAGCCATCAGAAGGGTCCCAATAAGGCTGTCATTTCTCCGGCTGCTTCTTACTTACCAAATAAAATTAAGTAAGTTTCTTATTCTTTTCGTCCTTCTGGTTTTTTCTACTTCTGTTCTCGACATTAAATTTTATGGATTAGGGTCGTTAAAACTTAATTATAGACAATATATTTTTGTGTTCATATCTGTTTAGATAATGCATTACATAATATGTAAATTATTGTAGAAAAGCACCCATGATCAATGCGGAATCTGCGATGGCGGAACCAACACGCTCGCCCTCAGCTATTGAAACTCCACGAATAAAACAAGATGGGCAGGTGGTAACCGTTTCTCTGAAACGGTCACCTCTTCCTCTGGTCCCTTCCCAACAATCAACTAAGAAATAAAGCAAAAAGATAATACATAAGAAATGTTTAGGCTTGGTTATGGTCGCGCAGTAGTTTTAGCTTTTAATATATTTCCTATGCGGGCAGAATCCAGTTATCGATTCGAACTTCATCTCTTGTATTAGAATAAATTGTAATTTACTTTTAAATCTTTTTTATTTGTAAGTGTAGTCGAGTTTATTTTAATTCTTACTCGCTTTATGTACTTTAAAATGTAAGTTTAACTACGGGCTAACCAATACTAACGCATTTTTTTGAACTGTGGTGTGTAATTGTAACAAGATATTGTGCCATATCATTTTATTCTTGGGAAAATAAAATATTCATAAAATTATTAAACAAAAATGGTTATATGCTGAATTAATATATTTGTATGAATTGATTTTGACACTAAACTAATAAGTCAGTAATTCTGTTTCGATTTTTTGATTTTCATACATAAATGGTTGTGATAGATTACCAAGTTTTACAGTTGTAAGAATGAAATGATTTCAGCAAGTGCGGATTCAATATTCATGATTATGATTATGATGCGTTACCCACAATATGTTCATAAAAAGGGAGTAGAATTAATTCTAGTTTACATATTTACTAGGAATACCGCGAATAGTAAATTAATTTTGTTATTCGCGTATAACGAATATTCGCGATTATTCGCGGTATATGGATATTAGTACACTATTCTCCGCAAACTGTACTTTACCGCATCAAAACCATAAATACTGGTATCAAAGCGTTGTTACCAGCTTCATAATTATATAATTACAAGTCTTGATTGTATGTAGTACCTTAGTTTTACTTATTCATGCATGCTCTGATCCTCAAGAACGATGCAAACATTGTTATTCCTATTCTATATCGATATCCTAATACATGAAAAAAAAACTATCGCACTTGCATAACGTCAAAGACTGACGCGTGGCTCAAGGGGCACTTTATACATAGACGTCTTACTGGAGAGAAATATGACTTGAAACCAAGCCAGAGGTTAAAAATATTTAGTAACGAAAATAGTTATGTAAAAATGTTATCATAAGAGTTAGTGCCAATATAATTTAACAAAAATAAATTCTTCGGCGCATTTTTCAAAGCTTTATTTAATTCTGCAAATAACTGCATTTTAACAGCTTACATTAACTGCGTTTTTTCTCTTTTAATTGCTTATACTTGAAGAATTTTTACAAATATTTGCGAATATTCGCCTCGCGAACACCGTAGACCGTACCACCATCATAAGTATATTTAGTTAGGTAGGGTAGATGTGGATGTGGGTAATTGTGAACACTCCAAAATACAATTAGTAAGAGTTAGGTAATAAAAACTACCGCAATGACTTTTACAATAATGAGCGACAGTCATTTATAATTGTAAAATACACTGTGATGGTTTTTATTAACTCTTACTAATTGTATTTTGAAGTGTTCACAATTACCCGCCGTTCACAATTACCCACATCTACCTTACGTTAATGTTACGCTGAGCGTAATACGCTCTTATTAAATACTGAAGCATTTTTTACTTGTTTCCAGTTACATTTTCCCAGTATTATTATTGACACTATTGAATAACAAAGGAAGTGTAACATATGTACATACATAGCTGTTTCAAGAATTCCAGGCTTCCTATTGTGCACTTGTTTGAAATTATTAGTTCTTTTTGTGGTGAAATTGTTGTTTCAGGTACGTAAAGGGGAAACAAACAATCGAAAAAATTTCCAGGCATGCTAATCACAATCACATCTGTTGCAATTTACATTAAAAGTTTTTATGGAAAAACAAACCAAAAACAGTATTGTAGAGTAATAAAATTAAAGAAAAGTCGTAATTATATTTTCATAAATCTTGAAAATTATAAAACAATTTCCTACCAAAAATCGATAATTGTTTAACATTGTAAGTAAATAAATAATTAAGCACTCTGGTAGTATGTAAGTAGTCAGCTCAGCGTCAGCATTCAGCAGATAGGACGACGGAGCCTATGGAAATTGGGAAACAATTGATAATTGAGAGACACATTAGAATCGAGAGACTAGATACTGAACTAACCGCCGGCTGTTAAAAGCGGGATCCGTAAGTTCTTTGAGCCGCCCGAGTCCCGAGTCTCCCGAGTAGTGGTTGATTGATGTGGTTTTCAGTTTGTGCTATATTTATCTGTTTAGTATGGTAATTATTGCAACTAAGTGCTACAAACCTATATTATGATTTGCAACACTTACAGTTTAATTCGTTTTAAAACATATTACATTAGTTGACATCCCATTTAAAGGTAATCGCTTTGCTCTCGGAAATTTGAAAACACATATCCCAACTACCAACTACAAACTGCCTGAATCACCAGTTTCCGGGCAGGTGAGAAGGTAAGTCATGAAAGTTAATTGTGTAGTTGTACTCAATAAATAACAATTAGACCAAAGACAAAAGATCGTTGACCTATCTTTTATCATGTTGTGGTGTTAGGCACAAATCACTCCAGGATTATCTGACCCCTCAATAAATTTATCGTTTGAGTCCACAGTGATAAATGATTGATGATTGATTGTTGATGGTTGTCACCTGTATCAGGTTAGAGTAAGGCAGAAGTCAGTCTGGCACTTTACGTTCGTTTGAGCTTATGTGCGTTGGTTTTGAAAAACAAAAATATAAGCTCATTTGGGCTTATGTGCGTTCAAACAAACTTACAGGGCCCCGGCAACCTTTAAAC
>JAAXYX010006105.1:0-10111 GCA_036851915.1 Ptenothrix huangshanensis
ATATGAATTTATACATTTTGAGGACTCTGCTGTAAACGTCTATTCACATTTTCTACTCTGTGACCAAAAACTGTCGTTCCAAATCCAAATTGTCGATGTTTGATTGATTAGGTTCCTCTTATCGTTAGTAGTCTACAAAGGGGAACCAACTGAACTGACTTCCATCATGTACTCCATTTGAACGAACGCACCTCTAACGATTTTGCTCTTGGATGAATGTATTATAGATCAGCAATAATTATCCAGCCAACATGCAATTAGCCATTAGTCCATTAGCATATCATGTAACCATATGAATTGAATTTTTAAACGATCTTATGACTTAAAAAAATTCAGTTACAATATGTGGGCGCAAGGCTTCCAGTTCAACCTGGTAAAACCCGACGGACAAAATATACTGGCTAAAACAACTTTGATTTTACTGTACAGTGAGGGTGGATGGAAAGTTAATTAATATATTAAGGAACCACTATCCTCATTAGTACCCGCGTATCTGGCAAAACTCTCAAAGCACTATAGAACTTAAGTAAACGCATAGTTAGTATAATGTTATAAATCGTAATCACTACCAATGTATTTTAGCCTTTGCTATTATAAAACCATAATAAATACAATCCATTACTACTAGAAGGTTCCTAAATCCACTACCCTTTAAACGTAAAGGTAAAGTAAACGAAAACGATGACGATGAGCATCATAATTTAATTATGCAGTGATTTCAACTTGAACTTAATTCATTAATAGTAATCAAGCTAAAA
This sequence comes from Ptenothrix huangshanensis, assembly GCA_036851915.1. Taxonomy (NCBI): domain Eukaryota; kingdom Metazoa; phylum Arthropoda; class Collembola; order Symphypleona; family Dicyrtomidae; genus Ptenothrix; species Ptenothrix huangshanensis. The sequence goes on from JAAXYX010006105.1 coordinate 759, forward strand.
GCATATCAATGAACTTCGTATAATAAATAATTACATTGGATAATTATTATATGGGTGTGTGTGTGGAAACAATGATAATCAGCTAATCACTCTGAATATTCGTTACATAAAATATCAATTATCAATTTCTATATCTGCGAAGTAACTTCATGGAATAATAATACTTAAAAATTCTGATAGATTTAGCCGAGACGAAAAACAATCTACAAGTCCTTATTGATTCTACTTCACTGCACTACAAGAACAAAATTATAACCATTATGTAATAATTAAATTCTGATTTAATTGATTGTGCTTCCTAAGTCAACCGCTTTAAAAATGATTAAGCTGAAAGTTAACTCAAACTACAAAACTACTCCACAACGATAACTACAGCACTAAGCATTCCTTGCAAAAACCACCTTTCAAAATAAATATATAGTATCGTAAATATTAAACACTCTTAACAGTACTAAATGAAATACTAGAACTACTAACATTATTTTATTCTTACAATCAAACTCATTCTCAACAACAATCAGCCAGAGCCAGAAGAATCAGACAAGTAACGAGAATGAGGGCGACTCTTGCTATTTTTCATTACATTGTTGTAATACTAAGGATATCAATTACGTTTTACTTTTAACAAAAAAATTTCTTTAGTGTTCACAAACTAAGTATACAATTATTATACACAATACTCATTCAAATAATTATTAATAGCACTGTGCGCTGTACCAATGACAAGTAGATAGTACTACAATCCACCTAGTAATTATATATGAACAATAATCCTGACTTATTATATTAAACTTTTCGTAGCAAACACGTGTTACAAATTCTTATCATGTGCTTTAAATCAGTAGTGTTACCATTATTTCGTATAGTTTATTTCTAATATTCATTTTTTATTTCCATAATACATCTCATTAAGTTAGCATTGCCAAACCAAACACAAACAAACACAGAAATATCATTTTCTCACACGCTCAATTTTTCATTAATTTCTGATATTAATTTTACATCATAATAGTGTATCATACAATGATTCTGATTATGATTCAAAATTTACGGATATCCTAGATATGCCTAACTCTTAACTTTGTCTACCGCTGCTATAATGTGATAATTATTATGGTAGTTAGCTATGTTTACTATGAGGCTCGGAAAGCCGACGCACAGCAATGCATATTCGTAACCATATTAATTGATCAACTAGTACTAATTTTATTCATAGCTTAGTTCCTTACGAATTGTGTATGCATATTTTTATTATTTTTCTTTTATTATCGTTCATCTCACATCTAATTCCCATCACCGGTGTTCATCATTTTATCGATTCATCAAACGTCTGAGTTGAATCAGCTAAACGTAAAATTCGAATAATAATATTGTACTGCTTTGCAACATTTGATTAATTAGTACTTCTTTGCCCGCATATAATACGATGACGAGTAGAATAAACTATTTTATACGATTACGTGACCGGCTAGATTTCAAAATAGAAAATAACTGCAATGCACATTAAATAATACATACGTTACAGGAATCACGCACAAACTATTTATGTAAAATGCTGCTATATCCATCATTCTCGATTTTATTCTAAATGCCAGTCATGTTACTCATTAAACTAAATGCATTTATATTCTAATTCGATGATCACAAACAATTTTTTGCCAAAACTAAACAGTATTTTTTGTGTTTGTTAGGTATAGGTGCAAACGTGCAATAGAAATAATATTATAGTTATTTAAAATTTATAGGAAACTATTGAGAATCACAAGCAACATGATGTCATTGTAGAAATGGACGACTAATAACTAGGTAGCTATATATAGGTAAATATAATTATATTATGTATAAATAATATCTGTTTGATTCTCTAATCTTAGGCTGGACTCTAAATAGACGTTACTAAAATACAAGATTAAGATAGCAATAATTGATAATAATAAAATAATTAATTGGTAATCTACATACTAAATATATACGAAAGTATTATCGATTATTTTGATTAATTATTATGTAGCTCACTTGTGAAAAAGCAGATCTCTCGAGTCGTTGAAATTTTCATTAGCGTTAGCGATGGCTAGGCGGTAGAAAATGTTTACTTGAATCTGGATTTATGATATTTAGAGTAAAAGTAAAGATTAGTTAGTAGTCGCTTTAGGTTCAAAGTTCAACTTATATAATATATTGTACAGTACTCATAAAACACAATGGCTAGAGCAATGAGAAACAACTGTGTGTCATAGCGAGTAGCGTACTTGCTAATCTTGCTATAACTATTTAATCCCTGTAGAGTGGAAAAGTTAGGAAATGTTAAAATTAAAATAAAACACGACTTTTTTATCACGACGCATAAGTTTTTTTAACGAGTCCGAATGTATTAATTATTGTAAAATGGAGCTGATAAAGAAACAGTTTTACTATTATTATTATATATGGTAAAGGGCCGAGCAAGAGAAGATAGATATTAGACAAGAGCGATGCTATCAGCTGTAGTAGTAGGAGTGAAATGAAGTGTGAAAAGATGCACAAGTGCAGAATAGCGAGCAGACGAAAAACGAAATCTTAGAAGTAACATCTAGTTAAGAGACGTAGCAGCATTATAGAAATGATTGCGATGACTGACTGGGGTAGAATAAGGGGCATAGTTGGGGGAGGGGTGCAACGGTGAGTGGTGACGGAGTGATTCATTGTCAAAAGATATTACACACTAAATATTAGTACATTCCTGATGACAACTTCAATTATTTACGAACATGAAGATTAGAGGGATGGATTGTATGCCAAAGGGCAGGTAAAACAGATACAGAAAATCTGTCATTTCATTGCTAAAATCTAGTATCTAATAATTCGTAGTAGACAATTGAACATCGTATGAAGAGATTAGGGTTATGATTCATCACCATTTCCAGAATCATCATCGTAATGCTCGTTAGGCGTCCCATCCCCATCATCATCGTCCTCATCGTTGTCTAGATCGTAGTCATCATCGTAGTAGTCGGTCAACTCTAAGTTGTTGTCAGGCGACTTGGCTTTAACTACATACTCTTCTAAAGTAATAGGAACGACCACGCCGTCACGTTCTGCTTCTACTTTTGATAACTCCACTTGCTTTCTACAAATAAACATTGAAATCAACAATTAAGTAGCTATTCGCTGCATCGTTTACCATTTACAACTTCAATACATGTAGGTGAACAACTTCTAAGCCAACGAGCAAAAATTTACATCTCGTTCTAACTTTTGAAAAGTGCAACAATAAAACATCGCACATTAGAACCTTATCTAAATACAAATGCGAATTTCATTTCAATAATTATAATCAGGTAACTTCAGGTTTGAAACGTCCTTCGGGACTTGAAAATACTTCACGACTTGGATGACATTAATTCACGGAAGGAAATAAATGAATCTAAAAGTATGTGTTCCTTTGCTGATTTCGTTTGTTTTTACCTACTCGAAAATATTTTGTTACACACTAATTTGACCTCCACTAACCACGAACTTAGATTTTTCTCATTTTACTAACTCAACGGTTTTTGCATATGTAAGTCCGAAGTAAACAGTCAAGCCTAGTTTTATCTCCTTGCATCAAAAATTCGAAAATATATAAAGATTACTGGTTCATATTTCCTCTTCCGCTTTTTAAAACCGTGTCATTCAATGGATACAAATAAACCCATTTAAAGAAAAAGAAGGAAGGGAGGTAACGAAAATAATGATTGTTTCTGCTCCTGAATATAAAGCGGTCAATTCAAATGAAATTCGAATGAGAAGCATAGACTTCATACTTGATAATATTTTCATATTCTTTGTCTTTTCCTTTGGATTCTTTCCATCTTCTGTACATTACAGAGGCATCCACGTTAGCGGGGCTGGAGGTATTCGGCTCATTTAGTAGAGATACAACGGAGAGTAGAATCGTACGGACATTTTGTGTTGGATTCCATCGCTCACACGGTAATTCCCCACTCTGGGGGTCATCTACTGGAGGATGTAATATTGAGATACACAAGTCACCATTCTATAATAAAAAGTCCACACATATTAGATTTAGATACCTGTTAATGTTAGTTTTTTAAAAACATCTCACTGATTGCACCTAGTTACACATTAAGTTTCACATCACGTAATGAACAAAATGAAACTTACTTCATAAACGTTCGGATGCCACACCTTGGTCTGAAAACGGAGTGTCGGTGGCGAATATGGGTAGTCTGGAGGGAAACGCATATGAGCCTAAAAACATCACAAATATAACAATAAATAATTTTGTTAATTTATTTATTATATTATAATTTTAATTGACTTTTAACAACAAAAGTCTGTAAAACAGCAATCAAGGTAGTCCTCACTGGAGGACACCGTCGTTTGTTTTCAATTCAGATATACAATCATCACCTTCATGGACAGTTAAATGTAATAGAATATAAGAAGTGAAATTAAAATACCTACTTAAATCATTAGATGAAAATGTTTTGTTCTGTATACTGAGTCGTGAGGCTATTACTGTTCTGTAACAGTGACTTAATACATAAGTTTTTCTCCCTAATTTAAAGATATCTTTAGTACTACACCTGCTTGAAAGTCAAAACAATTCGCAGTGTATTACATAGTAGAAATACGCGTCAGCGACAGCCTAATGCATGCTTCGTGACTTGTGACATAATTGCGATAATTAATACTTGTATAAAACAACTTATGACGATCAATTATTCTAATCTATCAACGTCAATTACATATAGTAGAAATACGCGTCAGCGACAGCCTAATGCATGCTTCGTGACTTGTGACATAATTGCGATAATTAATACTTGTATAAAACAACTTATGACGATCAATTATTCTAATCTATCTACGTCATTGCTTTGTTTCCGCACTTCAAGGTCACTCATTTTATTGGAAAGAAATATTGTAACTACAAATTCTAAATTCGACTAATAGTTTAAAACTATTGCCAACAAAATAAAAAGAAGTTTAAGGTTAAAAAAATATTAGATCATAAACGGTACAAAGATCTTAGACAAAACGAATGATTGTCAACTACAAATATGAAAAGTACATGTTCTTACCTTAAAATATCCACCCTGGTACAATGTATCAGGAGGACCAAAAATTGCTACTTCCCAGTCAAATAAATTATCATCGTTGAGAAGATGAACACGGAAGCCCTCGATAGGTTCTTCTTGTATGCTCTTTAATTCCAGGGACAATGCCCGAACTGCACTTGAAGCCACGGAACTTGAATGTCCACCGCCGGCACTCATCATGGGGCTGTAACAATCAAATAACAGTCCTATATTAATAAGTAAAAACTGAATCCGACCACGGAGCACACTGAAAGCGTGTCAACACAAAAACTGAGTAAGATACTACCACTACTTATGAACATCTTCAGCAATAGTAATTTATTAACAATGAAACAACCGTAATGGCACAATAAATTTTTAGGAGGAATGTAAATTACAATTTTACTATATCCTTTTCCGAAAATTTTCACAAAAACAAATAAATGTTAAATTAATCTTCAAAACTATGCAGTACAATAGTCAAATTACAATAGGAAGCCCTGAGAGACTCTAATGACTCATGCACTGTGCTGTACCCTACTGTTGGCCTAAACGATCATTACATATTTAAAGAACAAAAGTTAAATAGTATGTAGAACCGTATTTATGGCAAAGCCCCAAAATTCTAATAAGTGGCAAGTGGTACAATTTTTGAGAACAGTAAGTGAAAATCAAGGCACAAGATCAGACACACATCGTCATCATTAATAATGAGAGTACAACGATCCATAAAGCTAACGACCTAATGCACTTCACAGAAGTTTGCACTTGCCAATGTCGTCACATATGTAATAAATCAGTACATGATACGCTCAGCTATGAAAAGTCAAACTGTTTACCATCTAGCTACATCATTTGTGCATATAAATACATTCATTTATTTAATCTACTGTGTATAATCCTCATATGAACTTTAATTAACAAATCCTACATGCTACTTTCAATACATATGCTGCCTACCTTTCCATAGTGAATTCAATAAAGCACCACAAACCACAACGCTTACACAGCGTAGTAAAAACAAAACAGCCTACCAACTCAGATATGTATATGTACTTAGATTAGTATTTCACTCTCGGATCAGACCCTTAAATATTTCAGTTGCAAGAGATACACGCTATTACCCACGCATTCCGAAAAAATCAATTTTCAATCAACTAGCCAGCAAAGTAATGACAGAAAAATATATGTCTACATGGATATCGACACAAGACACATACACAAGACTCCTTTTCTGCGCCCAAGACCACTTTACGTTTTCCAATTGCGACAGTGGCAAATAAAATAAAAGACCTGAACATATTCAGGCAACTACAATTCCCTTTGAACTTGAAGACTACCCTCTACATAAAATTCCAAATTCACACTTACTGGACTGCATCCAACAAGACCGAAAGTGCTTACCTCACACATTTACCTTGAAATTGAAACAGTTTCAAAAATTCCAACAATTTCTACCACATATTCGAAATCAAAATTCAGATAAAAATAAGCACCTTAGGGAAAATGCAAAGGTTTCCAACTGTATAAGAACATTAAAAATCCCACAGTTTGACTAGGACTTTGTACCCAGAGAAAATAAAACGTGTATTCTAGAACCACGTCAAGTTGTTACAATAGGTATGCAGGTAACTATATTTGAAATTTTCCTCGAATCAACAGAGGTAACCGTATACAGTACAGCACAGCAACAATGCTGCCCTAGTTTCGAAATTTGATACACTTTAAACTTCACCTGTAGACATCGTTTAAAGCAATTGCACTGTAAATATACGGTTTACTATGTCTGCATTCGTATTCGTATAATTATAAACAAGCATACCAACCTTAACGCTTGAGAACGCCAACCCTAACCTACATAAAGATTTTCTTTGTGTTGCTTCTAATAGTACCTCTAACTATACACCAGCAACTAGCAGATCACCAGATCACCATAGCCGTATCAGTGCAAGTACTTACTACCTACACTGCATTCAACATTGTACAGCATTTAACACTAATTACTATATTTACGACTTGGAGCTGCAATTTAATCCTTCCCAATAAAATTTGTAGTTCATTTTACATTTTACCTCTATTGAACTATCAACCATTTTATTATATACTTGTGTACTTCTTGACTCAGTTAGACTCCTACATTTATCAAATAAAACCATAAATAATAAATGATAAACCATTGCCGTAATACGTAGGGCATCTTTCACATTTACTCTAAATAATAATTTAATGGCCACAATTACTGCACTCACAACCTACAACTCACGATCGGACTGACTACACATGACTACATATACCGTTGATCGTGGAAAAACGCACCCACACATTTAACTCCTTTTATATTTTCCCCACGCTTGCACAAAACCATCATGTATTAAAAATAATCTTCCAAAAATTCGACAATGATGAAAGAGTCAAATTTTAAGATGATCAATAAAATAATTCTCTCCAACAACTTTTACCTGCTAACCATTAACCATGAACTATGAACTAGCTGAAACAAAAATCACTCATTACACCAAACCAAATACTAAATACCTGTGATCATGAAAAAACAAAATATCATTCTGAACTACCAACTATCAACCAAGTTGCTCACAAATTCTAAACCAAATCCACATCCACCACCACCACACATACATACAGAAAAACCAAAGAGGTTATCATTCAGCCGCACTAACAAAATAGCCACCAGCAACAATGCAACATTCAACTTCAAACATCAAACCAGACACACGCACCTTGAGACATTAACCTTACATTTAATTTGATTGCCAAATACTCAATCCCACAGTAGCACGAACAGAATACGAATCTCAACTATCAGCAACACACATCAACCATCATAATATTATAATGTAGATAATTATACAATAATCCAACACCCAATTCAATATCATTCCACATGAGAACTGTGAGAAGGTTGAAGGATGAAAGGCTTGATTGAGATGAAACACCAATGACTAACAAAACAACGAATACCAGCAGAAACAAACATCAATACCAACACCAAACCATAATATATCAATATTACCTAAAAAGCTTAAACATTAAAAATGCTAGGCTAGAACTAAAAAACAATATTACTGAAGTAAACCAAACCAGTAAATATAAATCACCTCAAGAGCCTCTATAGCTACCAATAAACCAAAACCATGTCAAAACCAATGTAAAAAAATACAAATTACCGAATCACACCATCACGAACTCCGACTTACCAAATCAATTAAAAATTAGTCAGTTTTCTCGCGAAAAAACCATTTATACGTTCACAAAACGAAACAAACTATTCTACACTAGTAACTGACACTTAAAAGCAGAATTAAGTATGGAAACTAATATAAATTTAATAATAGATGACTTACAATAATGTGGAGAAGCTGGTGCTGGTCTGGTACTGGTAAAGGAGTGTGATGTGATGATAAATTCTAAAGATGCTCTTGTTTTGGTTTAGAATTTGATAGTTAAAACTCTTTTAGTTGGGTTGCAAGTAAAGTTATTGAAGTAACTACGCTCAAACTTAACTGTTGATGTTACGCTCGTAGGTTCTTTTGGTGGTCTTCTGTTCTGCTTGCTGTTTGTGTGTTAGTGTTGTTGGATGTTTGCTGATGGTGGTGAGATCACAGCTGATAGTTAAACATGGAGCCTCTGATTGCTACTATTGTCACTTTCTCTGATTTTCTACATAAAGGAATGGGAGAATACGACGACTAGGATTTACAAGGCTGCTCCAATCCAACTAAGAATACATAATACAACGAGAACCAAGTACGAGTAAATAGGCAGTGGGCTGCACAGTAGAAGTAGAAGCAGAAGTAGACAGTCATCCAAAAATCCAAGTCCAAACCAAACCAAATCCAACCAAAGCAAACTCCTTAGGAGGCATACGGTAATGACGTCTACAAAAAAGGGTGGGAGGGGATTCCAACTAGGGGTAAGTAGATTTTGTACTCCTTCAACACTACACTTACTTTACAGTACTAAACGAGGGGAGGGGGGGTCAAAAACTCGAGATTTTTATAGACGTCATTAACGTATGCTCTCTTACGGCTTCTCACAGGCACAGTCCCACAATTCCAATCCAATGTCTAGCAGTAGTGGTGAGCAGTGAGTGAAGTGACTGTAGTCAGTCGGCCAAGGTTCTCCGCTACTTCTCTCTTCTTCTAGCAACTGGCAATGGCAATGGCAACGGCATCGGCAACTCACTTCAGTCCTCCCTCTTCCTTTTTACATCTCACGCCACACGCCTTCCTTTCCCCTTCCTCCGCTAGACTTCTCTGACTAACCCCAAATCCT
>JAAXYX010006106.1:0-10110 GCA_036851915.1 Ptenothrix huangshanensis
AAATGATTTTTATTTTAAATTTAAAAAAATAATAATAAATTTTTGAAAGTTGAAAAAATCCGAGGTAGGCGGCCGCCTACCTCGCCTACCCCTGGATACGCCCCTGAGAGTACATAATGCTTTGAAAATATTTTCAATTCCAGGCTTTTGAATATTCTACGGCCTCCAACTTTCGGGACAGAACATTCAAAAAATAATAAATTTTCACTTTATTTGTCGCCGAAGTACGACGCCTAAGTATGTTTTAAAGCTCATTATTAAGAATAGATTGTTTGTAAAGCGTCCACTACACCATTTTAATTTTGAAACATTGTATCTGTATTTTCGGACAATATTATGGAACAATCAATCAATATGCAGTAGCAAGGCAGCAAAAACGCATACGCCTACAGCACGTACTTGGGATTTAATTTTGGGGGTGCTGAGAAATTTCACAGCTTTCCCTGAGAATTCTCTAGCCATTTTGATTCGCACATTAGAAAAAGCTGCATCTTTGTTTGTTAATTTTAGACAAATTTGCGTCTTCTTTTGCTTTCAGAAAAACATGCGTTTTGAAAATAAGGCAGAAAAATCTGCCTCATTTTTTGTAAATAGTAAAAAAACCGCTAATTATTTTCTAGATTCTTAAAAAACCTGGGGCTAGTAATGTTTCAATTATAAAAAAAGAATTAATTTTTTTAAATTCTAAAGATTCAAAAATTTTGGAGCGTGCTTTGAGCACCTAAGGTTACCCTCTACTACGCACCTGCCTAGGCCGTTTTAAATTTTTGATGCATTCATTCTCATATTTAAGATCAAGGTTTGTCGCAAAACAATCATTGCATTGCTTAACTTGCAAGTCATGATGAACAAATAAAGCTGATACATAATATGCACACAAACACACAGCATGTGAGCCTTTATTCGGTTCATAAACATAGGAATCTTTGAATTAAACTTTAAAAAGCCTCTGTCTCGCCGAATCACCCGCGGCTGGGGCAAAACCGTGGTTGGGGCAAAATCCTGGTTTTTCCCCAGACACGATTTCACCCCTTTCACGAGTTTACCTCATCCACGAATTTGCCCCAGACCGCGATTTTTCCCACTTCCGCATTACTCTTCCTGTACCACGTACCACTAGTGCTCAAGCATTTAACAACACCAGTGTAAGAAAAGTTCAAAAAATGGCGTCAAATTTTAATTTCAAAGTTGACCTTTAGATAAAAACTCAAAATCCTTATTTTTGCGGATTGATGTCCAACGTGTTTTCATATAAGTAAACAACATAGAAACTTTTTATTACTACTCGTTTTTTATTTGAGCCTTCCTTACGAATTTGTACGAGGCGTGATTTTATCAAATTAAACATTGCCCGGCCTGGAATCAAATAGAAAAACAAAGTACAATTAGTGTAAAAAAATCTTATGTTGTTTGCGCATAGAAAAGCCAGTGTTTTGTATTAGTAGAGTAATCTCACTTTGTTTGGAAAAAGTGTATTTATTATGAAACTTTCTAAATATTAGTATTCTAAAAAGGTCTAATGTTTTCAAAATTCATTTCATTTTTGTTTATTTAAAAATTTCTTTCAAACTTTTTTATCCTTCGAACAGTGCGTATTAAATGTTGGACTTTTTTAAAAAATTAAGCGCATCAAATTTTAAAACAATTTTTATTCATTGTGATTTTCATATTTATCAACATGTTATTTATTTAAAGGTTAAAAATGGATATGTGGTAATATCCACGCCAACAAAATAGTCAAAATATTAAGGAGGTAATACGCCATTTAAAAATTATTACAGAAAAACCACTGGTAAGATAAACCGAGTTAGCTACGTCATGGCTGGGTCCTTGAGGTAATGAAATTTATTGCGGAAAGTGTAACCAGGTATAGGCCTACAAATGAAGTAAAAAATTGGATTGTCTTCTTTAAGCTTGAAATTATGATTCGCTTAATTCACACGAAAAAGAAACATTTTGTATAATAGGTTTGCAAAAAAGACAACATTTTTTATATTTCACAAAAAAAGTAATTTTTACAAAACTTTACGGCAACGCAGTTTTTTCTGTTCGCGGAAGTTTTTCAAATGCATAGAACAAGGCGATTTTTTTTATTTTAAAACGAGATAAAATGCCGTTATTTTAAAAACACAAAAACAATTCTTCGGGCGCTACGGATAAGACATTTTAAAGTTTGTGACAGTTTTTACATTTAAAATAAAAGAAGCAGCGTGACTTAAGAACGATGACCTTAAAAAATAACGCAAATAAATATAAGCCGTTTTTATTTTGTTCAACTTGTCTTATACATACGATTACGTCCGAAACATTTTGAACAGCGTTAAAATTCAAATTCGTTTTAATACCAAGCGAATTTTTCAGTATTCAAACTTCAACATATAGGAATGCTTGCATTTTAAAATAAGATTTATGAGCAAAAGTATTTAATGACGTGCATTTTTGAGGTTTATTTCAAAAACTATAACCTAATAACAAAGGAAAGAACTTTCATGTGCATTAGCAAAATAGCGACTATATACAATCATTTACTTAAAATGTTTCAACGCCAGGAAAGAATTTCTCGCAAAACGTAATTATGTATGGACAGTTAAATGCGACTCTAGTGATGTAAAAAAGTAGTTTTTAAATCCTAAATTTAAAATGAACGGATGTTTTTAAAAAACTGCAACATTTAAAGTTTAAAGTTTCTAGCTACTCACACTACTGTGAGCGTGGGTAATTTGGAAGTTGGGGGAATTTTGGGAGTTATGAAGCTTTGAAAAGTTTAGGAATTTACTTGGGAACTTTAGGAATTTTGGGAATTTATTTCAGAATTTGGAACGTTGTAAAAAAACTTAATTTCTTACTAAACTTTACATGGAATATTTTTTCATTTGTTAAGTAATATAATGAAGCTGTACTAATTGTGCTATTATTTTTCAAATGCTATTGCTTGCTCAGAAACAAATAATTACTTACCATTTTTATCTTCACGCATCAGCGTGATTAAGCAGCAAAACATTAAAAGGAAAACAACAAAAATACAGAATAGACGGAACTAAAAAGTGAGACCGAATAAATTTCTTAGTTTACACATCATTACAAAGAAGTTGGGTACAATAAAATGGCACCCTGTGTCCCTTTCCTGCACGAATGTACCGGCGATCCTAGGATTCTTCATAGTTTTTAAAATTGTATTTTAAAATCTTCCATAGAGATGCTATCCTAAGTAAAATTCACGCTCAGTGCGAAGTGAGGTTTTATTTATTATTTTGTCATAATATTATTACAAAAATGTTAGTATTTATTGCACTGCTGGGGGATTATTTTCTTTGTATTTTATAAATTCAAGAAACGCAACAATCAAAAATTTAATTTAAAGAAACAATGTGGCATCCATACTTTTTACTTTTGTATTTAATTTAAATTTTCAAAAAATGCTTACAACATTTGTTTTCAACTTTGACACCAATCATATTGTTTTTTAATTAATTTTGCATTTGACGTTAATAGAAGAAATATATGAAAATCATAAAATTTGTAATACGTCAACTCTGGTAAATCTCCGAATATAAATTCATTATAAATTCAATAAAAAACTAGAATTTTGCACCAACCGCAGGAACTTATTTGTAATATTACACTCAATTAAAGTTTTTCAAACACATTCAATGATTTGAAATCTATTTTAGAGCTTATGCAATAGAAAATATTTTTTTTGTTCGACGTTCAAATTTGTGATTTCATTATTTAGAAGTTTTTTCTCGTCCGCTTTCGTTCGTTTGCAAAACAACTCATGAACAGTCCGTAACAAATAAAAAATAATAAATGACGTTTTCTACATGGCGTTTTGGCTGTACAAATTTTAATCGTGGGCGGAAACATAACTCCCGATGAAAAATGATTTACTACTTTTTGCCCTTTTTTTACCAGTACAAAAATTATGATTGTTAACGACTTGAAAAGTACAACTAGTTTTCGAGAGAACTGTGCCATTTCGAGGAAAGCGAATGAATAACATCTTTGCACAATGCTAAAATGTGTGATTCCGGGAATTTCAAATAGGATATTTTAGTTTATTTAAAATAAGGAATCTATGATTTTTAAATGCGTGTTAATTAAGGCTCAAATGGAATATATTATTGAACTCAAATATGTATACTTGTAATTTAAAATGGTCGTGTGTCACGAGTTTCAAATAAAAAAGGTAAAAGCCCACAGTTATTAAGTTTTTAAAATTACTTGCAGCGATGAGTTGCTATTTTTACGTATTGATATAAAGTTGCTGCTTTAATCCACCTTGCCTTGCATTCACAAGTTATTGTCAGTATTCTTCAGTCGAGACTAGTCTTAAAAAAACGAAGTAGCTTTAAGTTTCAACATAATTAGGTAAAGTTACGTAACCGTTCAGAGTTTCACTTAATTACATTAGTAGTAAGTAATTATTACAGAAGTCATTGGACTTGCACTATGAGCTTGTTTTTAATATCTAATTAATAAAACTCTATATAATTAGTTGCTGCATTCTAAAAAATTGATTAAATTAATAGAGCTATAGAAAACTAAGTTAATAAGACACACGTAAGTTTTAAGAACATTTCTTAGCACCTTCACCTTCGAAATAAGTATAACGCCAGTCGACAGAAATAAATGCTAACACAGCACATATAATGTGAAGCTGCTGTTTTCTTGGTGGTTAGAATTTAGACGGGGATGGAATTAAAGTTAAATTCGTAATATGTATAGAGCAAAGTCATTCAAATAATTTCCTTAGCTTCTGACTTAAAATCCGTATGTTTCGCAAAGGTAGTAGCATAAAGTTACCCTACAAACATGTAGCGATCTGAAATTTTAGATTTGATGGGTCCTGTTTTTACCAAATATCAAATAAATCTCATTTAGGTCTCTGCGTCAATGAAAATGAAATAAAAGGATACCTGACGAAAAAGTGAGATTCCCAATTTTTCGACTGTTGTCCACATATTTTCTTCAAATAAATTATGAGCTAAACACAATGAACCAAAATTAATCCAAAGGATTCATAAACACAGATATGNGTTACCCTACAAACATGTAGCGATCTGAAATTTTAGATTTGATGGGTCCTGTTTTTACCAAATATCAAATAAATCTCATTTAGGTCTCTGCGTCAATGAAAATGAAATAAAAGGATACCTGACGAAAAAGTGAGATTCCCAATTTTTCGACTGTTGTCCACATATTTTCTTCAAATAAATTATGAGCTAAACACAATGAACCAAAATTAATCCAAAGGATTCATAAACACAGATATGAAGTGAAAATATCAAAGAAAACGGCGAAAATGCAATGTTTACTAATTGTTAATACTCGTACTTCCTTCCAATTTACTTAATACTGCGGTCTTCTAATTAGTAGTGGTCCACAACGTGAGGAGTTAGTAGAATTTGCTTAAATAATAAATATTCATAAGTCGTGTGAAGTACCTTCAACATTNCAGTTGTCCACATATTTTCTTCAAATAAATTATGAGCTAAACACAATGAACCAAAATTAATCCAAAGGATTCATAAACACAGATATGAAGTGAAAATATCAAAGAAAAAGGCGAAAATGCAATGTTTACTAATTTTTAATACTCGTACTTCCTTCCAATTTACTTAATACTGCGGTCTCCTAATTAGTAGTGGTCCACAACGTGAGGAGTTAGTAGATTTTGCTTAGTTAATAAATATTCATAAGTCGTGTCAAGTACCTTCAACATTCCTGAAATTTATTTATTAGCCATTCACATTCTAAGCTCGGATTAATGCGCCCTTGCATTATACAGTGGAATCGCCGTAAGCCGGACTTCGATAAGCCGGAAACTTCGATTAGCCGGCCGACGTTGTCAGCCCGAGCATAGGGATGCCCCATATAAAATAGCTCTCTATAGGCCGGAAATCTCTCGAAGCCGGACAATATTTTAGGAACCCTGAAGTCCGGCTTACAGCGATTCCACTGTAGCTCGTATTTTTTAAACAAGTAACACAAATAATAATTCTGTATAAGAAGCTTTTACATTAAGCATTCATATTTAGCTTCTATGCAAAACAAATCTACTGAATTTTGACATACGAATGCTTCAGATTTAACTAAGGAGCCCTAGGGATGTTAACATTGTGAAGGTAGAATTCCTGAATTCCTTGTTTTTAAGTGTGTGAGGGTATCACCAAGAATTTTCAATCGTTNTGGCTAAAACAGCTGGCGAAAGAATCCTTTGTTTTTCAATGTTTGAAATTAAAAGAATTTTTTTGAATCTGTGAGCCATAGGGGCCCATTGGAAGGGTTGGCCCACCGGGCAGTTTGCCGGTGGCCCGGTGGGTCTATCCGCTACTGCTGGGGATGTTTACATTGTGAAGGTAGAATTCCTAAATTCCTTGTTTTTAATTGTGTGAGGGTATCACCAAGAATTTTCAATCGTTGGAAATTTAGCTTGGCCCGGTCTGGAAGTAAATAGAAAAAACGTATAATTAGTGTGAAAAAAATATTTTTAGTTGATTAGGTAAGCTAAAGGTGGTTTTTGTGAATTACTTATTGTAGAGCGTGTTGTAGTCGGTCTTCTCGGGATAAAAGCCTCCGCTTGGGATGCTCTTGGGCTGTGGCAGCGCCATTTCGTTCATCTCCTCTGCAATGTTTCTCTTCCTGTACCACCAGTACTCAAACACCAGCGTGAAGCACGCCATGATTATTCAATTCCCACAAAAATTGCGATGACAACGCCGAAAAAATATTTACGTTAACGACAATGTTTAAAACATAGTTTTAGTTTTTAATTCACTTGCGAGCATCGTAACTAGTAATTCCTTGGCATCTAGCAAATTTAAAAAATCCACTGCCATTTTGAACGCGTGTAAGAAACAGACCAAATCTTTCAGATGTAATTACATCAAAACTTATTCCCACGAAAATCACAATAAAAACGCCACCTGAAAAAAGTCTTTACGTTAGCGTCAATAATTTTGACAAGTATATTGCTTTTTCTGATTTGAACTGGCTTCTTTAAGATGTACATAAAAATTACAGTCTTGTAGATGGATTACACAAAATTTTAATCGCCCCTTTTAAAAAAATTACTTCACAGTGAAATTTTTTAAAATTGACATGAAAACGACGCGGTTTTTTAAGTTTCCACAAAGCCACGCGGTTTGTTTTAATGTTTACAAAAAGAGCGAAGTTTTTTCTAAGTATCTTAAAAAACAATGCAGTTTTTATTAAATTTCCCCAAAAACAACGCGATTTTTTTAAATTGTTCCAAAAACAACGCAGTTGTTTTTAAATTTTTCCAAGAACAACACAGTTTTTTTAAATTTCCACAAATACGACGTAGTTACAAATACTTTTGAATTCCACGAAAAATGCGCCATTTTTAGACTATTATTAGAAAACATGCCGTTTTTTTAAAAGATGCGATTAAGCCCTTTTCATTCCTTTACTAGAAAAAAAAATTCTGCTGACGCTACTGTTTAAATGCGTTTTCCTTACCAATATTAGGGATGCTGATACCATCTGACTGGTATTCGTCCCTAGGAAAGAAATTGACCTTATGCGGATTATCGTTCCACCACTTCTCCTTCAGCTGTTTGAGCTGACGCTGATTCAGCAGCTTCAGAATTCTTTAAATCACCCACCAAAAGTTTCTTAACCGTACAACGATAGTTATAAAATTTTCCAAACTACATTTTCACACCAAAACTAGAAGCTCTACCCAGTTTCTAGTTACGGTGAATTTTAACCGGCTTTATTATGTGCATTTTTAAAGCATTTTCCACAAACTAATTAAGTGCGTGAGTGCAGTGTCGATGTGTCCAATTGGTGCGTTCAATTGGTCTTTGAGCGGCGAGCTTTGCTACACGGCTACAGCGTTAGGCTTGCAGGAAAATTCCTCTCCCACTATTTGCAAATCGCAGCTCCTGAGCTGCTCGTAGCGGATGTCCGTCGCGTCTCCTGTTCATGCGCAGTAAGCTTTTAAGTTTCTTACTTTTTTGCATTAAAATTAGTCACACATTAAAAAATTCAAAAATCCACAAAAATGGTCCAAGGCCTTTGCTCCTTATGTTTTGCAAAGGTAATTACATACCAAGGTCTAAAATCAAAACTGCCGGTACCCGTTTTGGAGCATTGTTTCAAACTACTTACAATTAGAGTAGTAGAAAAACCCAAAATTAGTTGTTTAAAAATGGTTGCTTATTTTTTACAAGTTTATTTTTGCAGCTTAAGTTAAAAGCAAAATTTAATTTTAGTTATCTACAAAATTTCATACTAAACCAAGTCCGTTTAGATTTTTGGCTGGTGGACGAAGCTGCTTTGAGAACTTTTAAAATTGAAANATTAAAAAATTCAAAAAACCACAAAAATGGTCCAAAGCCAGCTTAAGTTAAAAGCAAAACTACATTTTAGTTATCTACAAAATTTCATACTAAACCAAGTCCGCTTAGATTTTTGGCTGATGGACGAAGCTGCTTTGGGAATTTTTAAAAGTGAAAGTGAAGAATGGCTGAAAAAAAGAAGCAAGTTAAGTTTTTGCGCGCGATTTTCGAATTTGGAATTTCTTACATGTGCGAAAAGGACTCTTTTAAAGGAGACCCTTTCTGAACGGCAATAGCATANCTGAAAAAGAAGCAAGTTAAGTTTTTGCGCGCGATTTTCGAATTTGGAATTTCTTACATGTGCGAAAAGGACTCTTTTAAAGGAGACCCTTTCTGAACGGCAATAGCATAAGGCTTGCGGGAAAACTCTTCTCCCACTGACTTAAAAATGCATGATGTCGTCTCAAGGTACTTCACGTCCGTTGCCTCGCCTGTCATTTGTATTTTTTAAATTCCCATTTTAATTCATTCGATTACATAATAAATGCGATTAACTTTTTTAAACGGCTTTAAAAATGGATCATATTTTTCAGTTTTTTAACGCACTTTTTTCAAAATATTGAACCAAAAATAATTTTAAAAGCAAATGTAAGTACAAGGATAAATTTTAGTAATAAATCTTAGCATTTTGAACGCTAATTTTGACGAATNGCTTTAAAAGTTGATGATGTTTTTTTAGTTTTTAAGCGCACTCCTTTAAAATATTGAATCAAAAAATAATTTTAAAAGCAAATGTAAGTACAAGGATAAATTTTAGTAATAAATCTTAGCATTTTTAACGCTAATTTTGACGAATCCAAGTCTTTTAAATTTTTATATTTTGGGATTTAATAAATTAGGTAAATATTTATGTAAGAATGCTATAGAAATACCCAAGAAAGCAAAGCCGTCTTCCTTGCCATCGTCTCCCCGAACCCGTTCCACAGCTTTTTCGAAGGACTCCGGCGGATCATTTTCCATCATGGCTTGCCACATCTTGGTGAATTTATCCGAGACAGGATAATCCCAAACAGCAAGTTGGGATCGCTCGTAGTCTGTCATGCTGTCGTTTAAACTCATGTCTTTCCAGATTCTAAGACACAAAAAACAATTTTGTATTAATAATTAAAACTTTCTTTGACGCCGTCTTAGATTCTTTTAAAAATAATTCTGGTTTTAAGCATGAGATTTAATAATCCTAATATAAAGACTTGGTGTTTGTATTTTTTTAAATTACACCCAAATTCGAACTAAAAATGTTAGGTTAAAATTGTTACTCATAAAATCGATGCTCGATATGAGCCATGCGATCAAAGTAGATCCACGCGGAGCTGTTGACTTCTGGCGCGTATTGGATCTTGTACTGTTTGCTCAGATCGTCAAGGGACTCTACAGGAGCGTCCAATCTGCTCACAGTCAAGAAGGCGGCCAAGTTGGCGGTATAAGATGCAATGATGATGAAGCCGAATAACCACCAAGTAGCTGCCACAAGTCGTCCAGACAAATTCTTCGGAGCTTCGCCTCCGCCCTACAAAAAGTAATAAATAATTTCGACGCCGCTTAGTATTAATTTGATTTTATTTCTGTAGTATTTCATAACGTTATTTGTGCACCTGTGGTGTAAGTGAAGTCATGCAGAACCAGAGACACTCTTTGAGATTAAATTCTCTTTTCTCCTCATCGTCCTCGTATTTCTCTCGGTTGTTCTGGTAACTGTAAGGACTCCAGCGGTCAAAGATCCACATGAGGATGCTCGTGAAGAAAT
>JAAXYX010006107.1:0-10108 GCA_036851915.1 Ptenothrix huangshanensis
TAAATGCTAAAGGACTGGTGACTGGCATTTATTATAGTTACAAGTTACAATTTACTAAAACTACCTGTCACTGGTAGTACTTCAGTCACAAATAAATATAAGAAAATAACAGCAGCAATCAGTCACTGATTGATCAAGAAAGTTCAACACTGAAAATAATGTGGACGACACAGATATGGATTATATTAATATGGGGGATTTTCGGTAAGGTTTTATTTTAAAATTCATCAGTGGTAGTCGTTTTGACATTTGATTTTATGTTTTGTACTTGGTACTGACGGTGAGAGAATGAGAAGGGAAAATCTCTTACGACGGACGAGCACTTGTCTTTTGGTTCTTCTTTCTTAAATAATTGATGATTGATGGATTAAGAAGGACTTCTTATGTTATGTTATAAGTTTATAAGTTATAATGACTGTATTTTAGGAAGCACCTACAGTACTTTGCAAGATGCGGAAGACGGATACTGTAGCCCTCCTTTAACGACTTCCCCATTGACTGTGGAACAACTCGAACAACGTATTCGGGACCTGGAAAGTCGAGCTCCGAAAAAATACCCAGAGGTCAAGTTCCTAACGTATAAAGACCGTAAGCGAATTTTGGTAAGCAAAAACGAATTGAGAAATAACTAAAATGTTTTCCTATATATTCGTAGAAGTAAAAATAAATGGCTATTATTATTGTTTCGTTGCTTTGTGAAAATAGATTACAGGAGGAGCCGGTTTCGTTGGATCACATTTGGTGGATCATCTGATGCTGGAAGGGCACGAAGTGACTGTAGCTGACAATTTTTTCACGGGTAGAAAGCGAAATGTAGAGCAATGGATTGGACATGAGAATTTCGAACTCCTTAATCACGACATCGTCAATCCGTTGTTCATCGAAGTGGACGAAGTGTACCACCTGGCTAGTCCTGCAAGTCCTCCTCATTACATGTATAATCCTGTCAAGACTATCAAAACGAATACTATGGGCACAATCAATATGTTAGGTGTGTTTCAACCCCCATTCCTGTTCCTAATAAGTACTACTAATAGTTTAGTCCTTGTAGAAATATTACGTATGAGAACATTTTTAGCTGTTGAAGAGGAATTGTGAAAATGCTTCCCAATCTATGCATTCTGCATGCACCTGCCTGCTCTTTCTCAAATCATTTTTCCACTGGTGATACTAATGAAAAAACTAGCTTACGAGCATTTTTTATGGTATTTAATATGCAAAGCTTAAATAAAGCCACGGAAATAAGGTAGCAGTACGGCTATGCTTTCATTTAATGTTTCCTTGTTAAATGCCGTAAGAAAATGAGTATTTTTTCGTTTTGAAAATAAAAGACAAAGGCCCAAAAGTAAGCAAAAATGTTCTTGTACGCTAATTAAATAGAGTTTTTTTAACAGTTGACAATGCTTCGATTTGTNAAAAGACAAAGGCCCAAAAGTAAGCAAAAATGTTCTTGTACGCTAATTAAATAGAGTTTTTTTAACAGTTGACAATGCTTCGATTTGTACTGCCTTATTTGAAAAGTTTTAATAGAGTTTTAAAATGCGGAAAGTAGGTTTGGGGAAGCGCGTTGGTGCTAAAGTGTTGATAGCGAGTACGTCGGAAGTTTACGGGGACCCGGAAGTTCATCCTCAGCCAGAGAGTTATTGGGGTCACGTCAATCCTATTGGGCCCAGGGCGTGCTATGATGAAGGGAAAAGAGTTGCCGAAGCCTTAGCTTATGCCTATGCCAAGCAGGAAAATGTGGACGTGAGAGTTGCTCGTATTTTCAATACCTATGGACCACGAATGCATATGAATGATGGCAGAGTCGTTTCAAATTTTATCCTGCAGGCTCTTCAGAATGAAACCATGACTGTAAGTCAGAAAAGATTTTTCCTAATTGGACAACTGTATTAATTTGGCCTCCTTATGATATAGCGAATAATTTTATGATTTATCGCTGCTTTATATATATTTATACTGTGTTTTGTTGATTCTTTAAAAGATCTATGGCAGCGGGAAACAAACACGGTCATTCCAGTACGTGACCGATCTAGTCGAAGGATTGATTGCACTCATGAGATCCAACTACACGCAGCCTGTTAATCTGGGTAATCCGGATGAGCACACGATCGAGGGTAATTACATAACATTGTCAATTCAAAAATCGTTATCAGAACTTTGTTTTATCGTAGTTAATTATTTTAAATGTAAATTGTATTGCAGAATTTGCATCGGTGATTCGTGAACTTGTGGGATCGACGAGCAGCGAAATTCAGAACTTACCCCCGGTGGAAGATGATCCACAAATGCGGCGACCAGAGATAAGTCGAGCGAAAAGGGAACTCAAGTGGCAACCTACGGTCCCCTTGAAAGTCGGGCTGGAAAAAACAATAAAGTATTTCCGCCGAGAACTTCAACGTTCGAAGCATTCAGAAAGGAATATATTCCAACCGGAAGAAGTTGCCTTGGAGTAGCTCAAGTAACAATAGGAATCTTAATACCTTCGAAATATTACTCCGAAAAAAGAAAATTAATATTTATTTGCAACATTTGTATCGACCCCATAGCCTTTATGACCCGCTGAAAGTGGTAGGGTTCAGTCACAAAGTATAATTATATGCAATACGGCTTCCGGAAAACCTAATTACTTTCTACCACTTAATTTTTTTGTAAAATGTGAATATGAGTAAATTAATAATTACGGATAGTGTATCAAATCCCTGAATTCAAATTTTAAACTTCGGATTACAACCAAGTGAGTGCTTGTCCCTAACCAAAGATCCATAAATTATATTTTTATGTACCCACTGGATGGATTCACGAATTATAATTATCTATATATTTTTCGTAAAGTCTAAATTATTAATACCAAAAAAGTCGAAATCGAAAATAATTATAAGTAATTGTAATTATGCATACTAGACTAAAAATATTCGCCAGAGTGATGGTAAAATAAAAATTATGATCACAGTACCACAGACTTTTGAGTAACACTAGTTAGTTATAAAGATTACTGCAATTAATTATATTTGATGTGTACTTGAGACTTTTTCCAGACCTGCAACTTATACAACAACCAACGAAGTGTGATTTACGATTAAACTAGAATAAAGAAATTGATTGTTGTCAGTCATACGCCGTGTCCTGTCGTATGTAGCAATTATACAATTAATGTAGCTTTCCGTCTCCATAATTAAAATTAATAATTATATAAATATAATTATTGTGATACAACTGATTATCGTAATTAATTCACGGATATAGCGGAAAAGGAAGCGAAGGTAATTACATCGGTTCTATACTTATTTTTATTATAATATTCAAACTACTAATCAGTACTAATTACTAGCAATTTTCTATTCCTGTTGTTCTCGTTATTGTTGTCGTGCTTAGTGAAGTGCAATTAAAAGCAAAATGAAACATTTGGTAAAAACAAAAATCCTTTTTCGGAGCGCTACCTGTAGCAATGCTAATACTAATTCAGATTCCGATTGCCTTATTTCATTCTTCATTTGAACCTTTTACCTCCATTTTAGAAAAATCTAAACTGATTATTCAAAGGTCAGAGAAAAAAATCTTGCCAAATATTAGATGCTCATGCACTGCAGAAATTGCATAAGTAAATTACCTTCTGTATGTATATACCGTAAAACTTCCAATTATTCCCCGCCTCTAATAATTCCCCGGTATATTAATAGAATCATGTACTCATATTCCTAAGCTCGTATTATTAGTCTACTCTTAATGCGATTCGATGACCACTGAAGACAACACTTTTTTCACAAAAGGAAGAAAATGTGAAGAATTTAGAATTTTAGCATTTAGAATAGTAAAATCTAGAAGTCACACTTTCTGATATCTATAGCATTTTAATGCATATAACAATAATGACAGCATAAACTTTCGAGATTGGTAATAATTCCCGGGCCTGTATTAATTTCCGGATTTGAAGATATGCTCACCAGATAATTCCCCGGGGAGGTATTGAAAGTTTTACGGTAACATATAGTGACATTCAACAATTCCTCTTCAGGTTTCTTCGGGTTTTCTTGGACATAACCTTACTCATTCATTCATATAAAATGACGTCTTGTATAAATAATTATATTTATCACATTTCTCATATTTTTTTGAGACAAATAATTTTCAACTTTATTATTATTATCGATTATAATTATTACGTCATCTAACAATATTAATTACTTTAAATTACAATTAACTAAGCAAACTGTTGTTGGCTATCACAGCGAACCATTATATTTATAATTTTATAGATTTTCAATGATCATTGAAAACTTCCCTTGGTTTCGCGAAATTCGAAACTAGAATTTTTCACGGTGTCTTTGTCTTTCATTTCGATTTCGACCACTCGATTTGACATTCGACATTCATCCAGAATATCATACATTAATTCGTCATTCCGATCCGAGAACTCCTTCCATCGTTTAATATAGAAGACTGTTTAGGTATAGAACTTTATACAAGATTGCACTACTTATGGCAGTACATCTAAAGAATGCTAACAGTTTAAGTGTCACACACAAGTCAGTGTCAAGATGGAGGTCGAGTTCGAGGTCAAGGTCATGGTCAAGGTACTTGCAAACACATGATACACTTTTTTTAATCCGAGGTTAACTATGAAGCATAGCGTGTAATTATAGCTCAATTAAGGCTCAAACCACCTAATTAGTTTCATATCTAATTATTAGTCAGTTAGTCATTCATAATATTTTACCTATGTTATCCTATGATTTTGTTGTATTAGTCGTATGCAAGTTTGTAAGACAGGTATGGGACAAGTTGCAATGGCAAATATTTTCAGTTTGTAAATACTAGTGCCTATGCATATAATAAATTATGTTTATAGTATTCATATATTGCAGTGCTCATCAGTATATTTACAGATAACTAGGCAATTAATTGTTAATTATATTAATTTGTCGACTACCAATTCATCATTGGTTTTCATTAACACAATCATTATCATCATCGTCGTAATTCCTATTCTTACCCGCGCTGCGTGATTTTCTGTCTAGAATTAAAGATTTAATTGCCTATTAAAGCAATCTGAAAGGACACAGTTATCTCCTCTATGATTTTATTCTAGTTAATTATAATTCAAATGCCCAATCGATTTAAGGTTAATAGTAATTCGAAGTTTCCAAACGGCTGGCGACAAGCAAGTAGTAAAAGGTAATCAATTACAATATTATCATTACTCTAATAATAATTGTTATTATGATAATGATGACGATTACAGCTAAAAGCGTGGAAGTAAACTACGTGTCACTTTTAAACCTATGGTTTGTTGCCTAAGTCAAAAACCTATGGATTCGTGAATGTGAAATTGACACAAATGTACACACATAATACATAATAGTTAGTATTAGTCGGTAGTAAAAGTAATTTTAATTTTAACTAAGTTTTCTACGGTTTCCCTCAACTAATGGTTTGAAACTTCAAACTATGATTTAGGACAATTTTAGAAATGAGATGGAGAATAATTATAGCAAATACAAATACATTGACAGTAATTATCAGACAATACACAGCAGTCTTGAATATTTATGACATTTGATCTACTAATTAATTTTAATTAATTTTCATTAGCTACTTTCTAATTTATTGAAAACGGCTACTTCGCATCGGCATTCGGCATCATTCGACTGAAGGCAAACTTGGTTATGTAAGACGTCATTTCACATTTCAATCGTAACAAAATTCGAAGCGTTATTATTGTTTTTAGTTATTACAGTTACGAAGAGTTTTGAGGTTGCTCTTACAATTATAGTATTGTTACTTTGGTGTGGTATTGTATACGGTTTCGATAAATGTGCATAGGTGATCTGGTCAAGTCAGGTCAGGAAAGGTCAAGGAGATTAGACGATTTGCAATTTCTAATTCAACTAATTAGACAACAATCAACACATAGTGAATCTAACCCAAGAATCAAATCTACTTTTGACATTTCCTCATTATTATTATGGCTATTTTAACACCAATGCAATACAAAACACGAAAAACGATTAGCAACAAATCAAATAACACAGAAAATACTTGGAAACATCACAATAGTCTGTTGCAATCGGAATTTGGTTACTTAGGAAGAATCGATGGTGCAGGGAGGACGTATACTTATATCTGCAGGAGTGTGAGTACAAAATCTTGGACTATAACTTAATAGTAGGTTAGATTGTACACAATAATCAAGTATTTGTTTATGGTACATAATTAGACTTCAAGCTATTACTATTTTCTTATTAGATAAGCATAAATAGAATTAATTAATTGTGCACAATTATTGTGAAGATGTGCTCATAAAACGATATTACTTCCTGAAAATACAAAATTTATAAACTCAAGTTTTGGTTACACTTCTGAAAATGTTTATTTGTTTATGTCTATTTTAAAACTGCGCAATAACGATGTTTAAACGACATTTTTCATTTTTTGAAATTGTACAATAATAACGTTTTACACTTTTTGAAACTGCTTAAAATCCGATCCGATGTACTCTATTGCAAATTATTAACAATTTAAAAGTGCAAATTTTAAAATTCTTTCACGACGATGTTTTAAACTTTTTGAAAATCTGCAATAATGACTGTACAAACATATTTTTCGATTATTCACAAGAAAAATGCGCCAAGCTTGAAATTGTGTAATTAATTAACTTATTACTTTTGTATTTTTAGTATGCAACGTCCAACTTAGTAATTGAAATCATACTACCAATTACGATCTTTGAAAATGTGGAAAATATGACGAAATCATGAACCCGTTAAAAAAATAAAAGGGAATTTCTGTACCACTTAATTTGTCAAAGGCCTATAATGAAACGTGAAATGAAGCAAACGCACCGTTCCGAAAATGTGAAAGGTAAATACTAGTACGAAGCTTCCATTTTTTGAAATGTTCTTCCCATTACCCACGACTCTACACATTTACAACTAATTAATTTGAGATAATATTACAATTAAAACATGTAAAACGTATCATTACAATTTCTATTAGCTACACAAATGTAAAGAAGTAAAGACATTTTTTGAAGGTTGAAGAACACTAACATATGTATCTTTGGATAGCTTTATGTTATCGTTTTAATGCACCTCGTGAGACACTGACTACATTTGCACCCTAAAATAAACAAAAATACTACCTTACTAAATTCAACTAATAAGTGACAATAGTAAATAAATACTCCACAATATGCATAATTTTCATGCATTATGCATTACCACAGCTAGTTGTAAAGAAAAACTAATTCTGTGAATAATAAAATATAAAGTTGTACAAAGGAAGGCGTGCAATCATTCAACCTGAGATCATTCAGATCCTGCAGATGAGAGAAATATCTAAATGACTACTGGATACTAAACTGACTTAAGTATTACTGAAATGATTAGAAACACTATAATCCACAATATAAAGAAGAGGCAACTTTTCTCACAGCACTAATAGTTAACACAATTTCGTTTTACTGCTCTGCACTATAGTCCTAGTCTACTTGTAATCCTAACATACGATTAATTAGAGCACATTAGCTAACCTCTAATAAGTGAATGATGATAATTGAAAATACTCTGACAATGCCGTAATAATTAAATAAGCTTGAATGTTTAAAGGCGTAAGGCCCTTTTATATCTAAGCAAACGATGCTCGGTGAATACACACGATTATGTATTTCCAATCGCTTTTTTTTGTTTTTTTCTCCTCTTTAAGCTGCTAATTGACTCATGACTTCGACTTTATAAATATCCCAGGTGCGGCAAAAGCAACATTTTGATCATCACTGCATCGCCACGAATGACGATTCATGAGAAATCGATACTCACAGCATGACAAGGATCAAGTTTGCCCAGAATCGTGGGTTCATCCTTAGAGAAAGTACTTGATCGTCCGATTTCTGCCAAAGTTCTCATTTTAGTTTCCCCACTGTCTGTGTCAATGGTTGACCTCGACATGACATTCGTACTGTCTCGCATCGAGTCTCCCATTCCCATTCCACCGCCTCCGGTCCCATATCCACCTGTCGACTTGGCCGAAGCTTGTCTCGAGCTTGAATTACTCGTACTGCCAGAGCCCCCACTGGAATTTTTAGCACTGGATCCGGTTTTCTCCCGGTTTGATCGGACTCTAGAATGAGGTCCTACTGATGTGGAAGAGGATGTGGAGGACATGCTGCTAACTCTGCCGCGAGTCCCCTTCGTCTCATTCGATGCTGAGTTGGAAGAGACGGATATTTTCTCCGACTTGTCCGACCCGGAGAAAGATCCTCGAGCGTTCCTGTTGTGACCTGCGACTCCGAGGGAAGAAGCGTATCTGGAGGGTTGGGTCAGATTGGGTGTCCTGGGCGTGTTGGTAGAGCTTTTGTTGGATGTTGAAGTGACGTTCTTCTGTCTGAGAACGGGTTTCGAGACAGCATTCGCACGCGCTGAGTTGGTAACAAAAGCACTTTTGGTGCTGGTGGTGGCTGAGGAACTATTGGAATTTTTAGTGCCGCTTCCCACACCTGGGGTCGTGGATCTCTTGGCCCTGGAGCTGGTACCGGTACCAGTAATGGCAGTGGTGGTGGAGATTCCGGATCCGATACCAGGTGGCCCGGGTTTGGAAGGAGTGATGGGCGTCAAAGGATTGAGAGGAGTTCTATTAGCCGAGGCCAAGGACGACGAGGCGACGGAGTTGCGGGGGGAATTGGTAAATGATTTCTCCTTCTCCTCCCCCTTCCGTCGATTCAACTGCGTGGGCTGAGCTCTGTGATGGCCATGGCCTGAGCCTGGTTTGGAACTTGAGGTGGAGTGACTGCCACTCCCGGACTTGCTGGTCGTCGTGGTTGCTCCATGATGATGCTGAGCCTCCATGGTTTCCGTCGCCTCTACGGCTGCTGTGGCTGCAGTGGAGAATACATT
This sequence comes from Ptenothrix huangshanensis, assembly GCA_036851915.1. NCBI lineage: Eukaryota > Metazoa > Arthropoda > Collembola > Symphypleona > Dicyrtomidae > Ptenothrix > Ptenothrix huangshanensis. The sequence continues at coordinate 8,892 of JAAXYX010006107.1, forward strand.
CTGAATCGGTCGCACCGAGGCAATCTTGGCAGTGGGCACATTGGATTTGTTGGAAGAAGAATAGTTGCCTTGGCCAAAGTTGGGCGATGATGATTTATTGTGCTCAGCATGATGTCGACTCGACGATTTATTATTGGATGACACTCCAGATTTGATACTCGAGATGGAAGAAGTTCTCTCGGACGGCGTTAGTCGTCCGGGATTCTGCGTCTTCGAACCCGCCGACGCATTCCCCTTCACAATCTTATTTCCAGCTTTATCATAAGCCAAGAAAGAAGTGGTACAAATCCGTTTTCGAACATCTTGCCCCAAATGCTCCCAATATTTCGAAAGCACGGCTTTGGAAGCATTCGCAATCAGGTAACGCTCAATTTCCTTACAAAGCATCTTGAGAAAGTCGACGAACATCTACAAAACAAACAAACAAACAAAAAACTTCGTTGCGTTGGGCTCAACACAAATCTCGTAAATCTCTTCTGCCTAGACTCATTTAAATTTTGGTACATTCCCTCAGCTTCCCCCTTATTTCGCATCAAAACCAGCAGAAAAATATTGGACGACTAAAATATGTACATTATTCAAGTTATTGCAAATTGCACTGCAGATGCAGTTTAGGGATTGAGAGCGTTCCACATAGAACCAGAACAAGAACGAGGAGATGAATCAATCATAATCCACGCTCATAATCGTAACCATAATGTTAATTAAATAGAACAGATCGCAATCATTATTAATTGTGAAGTGATGAGGAATCATAATTCGTAATCGTAATGAGGGAAGATGAGGGAATCGTGCCACTCTAAACTAGCACACCACAAAATCATTCCTTAATTCAATGTACCGTAGACCACTCAACTTCATCAATAGTCTCAGTGCCAAGTTCTATGAGGCGACTCAAGGCGGTGTGACTCAGACAAGCTTCATCCGGTTTAATCAATGCCATGGATTCTGTGAAAGTGCCCTCGATCCTACTTATGTTCCACTGTTGTCCCTTCCCGAACAGTAAAAATCTAGAGGAATTGTCACACTTGAATTCATATTCATCACAATCACATTTCGAACCAATTCATTTCACTCATTTCATTTCATGTCATTCCACTTACCGTTGACACTGTAAAACCTGACTGAAATGTTCGCCGATGAATTGAACGCACGCTTCTGTCAACTGGTTCACAATCGCGAACACCGGCTCCGTCCACCTGACACTCGGCATCGTG
>JAAXYX010006108.1:0-10108 GCA_036851915.1 Ptenothrix huangshanensis
AAGATGCACCCAGGAGCATCTCAGAGATGCTCATGGGCGCATCTCAAGGGTCGAGATGCACCGAAGTGCATCTCCGAGATGTATTTTGAGCTCAAGATGCACCCACGAGTATCTTCGAGATGCTCCTGGGTGCATCTTCGAAATGCTCAGATTAGTAGATTCTAATTCCATTTTTTACAGTGTAGTTACTACACAGTATACCTGGTACGGGAATAAGAACAAGTAATGGGAAAGTTGGAGTTGGAGTTGGAAAGATTGTAAGCGATCTTTTTGAAGATATCTCAGCTGAATAAAATCTTTATGAGAGATGCGGTCGTTAAAATGTATAAGGTAACGTAACCAAGCGATTTTGTGGGGTAAACGAGAAATTTTTCAGATGCTTGGCACGCAAACGCATGGTTTGGTTTCCTTTTTGATTTCATAGAGAAAGGAAGAGCTTAAGCTGAGAAAAAATACAGAATCCCAAAGTAAGGAAGGAGGAGACCATACCATGAGAGGACGAAAACGAAGGAGAGTTCAGGATGAAAGTCGTCTCGTCTGAACTTATTATGCTGTGAAATCTAATGTAAGCGCTCTACCAACATAGGCTAATGGCTCCAACTTCTTCTACTCAATTATGTACTCCATGGAATCAAATAAAATCTGTGGAAAAAGGATTTTCCACAACTCTGTCGTCTCCTTTCCACTACACTAAGAGGACGACTGCCACTTTAAAACCATGAACCGTGGTCATGCTACGCTGTGCCAGGATTCTGTGATATACTCCTATAGGCTCGAACCTGTATTAGTATTGCAATCATTTCGATTGCTCTTACACATGTACGACCACGACCATCCTTCTAAATACATACACTATGTATAGTTACTATCTCTATGTCTATACTCCTGCTATATGCAAGACTAAAGACAAAAGTGGGTATACACATAGACAGACATTAATCCCACTGATTCAATAGCTACATAGTCGGAACTATGTACGTATAATATTATACGTAGGAAGAGGCAGAGGAATAGGCTTAGAAAAAGACAGAGATAAATTTATATGAACTCGTGTCTTTTCATCAGTTTGTTTCAACGTTACAACTGATGATGTTGATCAAGGGTAGTGATAGAGTAACCAAAAGGTATAAAATGCTATTCATGGACCGGTAAAAATTTCAATTTATAGTAGAAAAAGTATAGCACGTCTCAATTCCTACACTCACTCATCGTCAGTTTCTTAGGCACCATAACTGTGATGGTCTTACGCTGTCGAAAATAAATGTAGTTAGGTACCTCCATACATGTACATAGTAGCGGGGTAGTCTTATCGGTAGTGAAATAATACATGAGTATATAGACCTTACTAGCACACGCTACTACTACGTCTTTCTTCCGGATGTTGGTGGATTGTGGGAAGAGAAAACCAAGCGAGAAAGAGAATAAGTTGACATCCAATTTTCAAGTTTGTTGGGAATAAGAGCTGAGAGTCAACCATGTAATCCCCATCACGTCGATAATAAACTGTCATCATCTCATTCTCTTCGTGTGCGGTACAGACATGAAGAACTCAACTACTCAAGATGCTTTCATCTTTTGAACGTGAACTTCCCTCTTACAAAACCACACCGGAGCACATCACACCATATGTAGTGTCTAGTATTCTCGTACTTTGCTCGTTTCTTATACCTCTATAAAGTACCTACCTACTTGCAACTATATTAACACTCCAAAGTCAACTTTCTCTATTCTGTCATTCTCGTTGATACATACCAGACCACACCACATCGACTTCTTGTCTTGTCTTGAGTTTAACTTTGACTCTAGCATCAGGGCATTTGAAATCCTCAGTAAGTACAAGTTGCGAATAAGAATTGGAAAAGCAAAGGCACGTATCCTCTACCCTATGCTAGACTACGTGCCTTCACATATTTTAATAAAAACCTGACTTCTTTCCAACCATTTTCAAACCTCATTAATTGTATTAATTAAAACTATCTTTCACAACAACCCGCTAGCTCCTTCTGCTCCTTCGGTCTGCCCTTGGGGATACAAGGAAATAAAGTGAACACAAGTATACTAAAGATAAGTTAATACAGTGTTAGACAAGACTATTTCGGACCATTTCCGACATGTCCCTGGTTCTGGTACATGGTAGATTGCATTGGTATAAAAATGCGAACAGGGAAAAGGTGTGAAGGAATGACTAACAGGATTTGATCCGAGTCAAAAATACTATAAAATTCACCACTTTATTCTTTCTTCATGTTTTCATGTTTGTATTCAGAGCTTTTAAGCTCTGGTTTCCTTTCTGTAGCAGACGATAAAGTTATAGGTACTTGAGTTCATAGTGCATATATGTAGGTGCATAGGGAGTGGGTAGGTACATATAGCCATGAAACTAAAAGTAAGACGAAGCTAAAAAAGTAGAAATGACTGCAAAGAATAATAGTTCGTAGTTTCAGTTTGTATTACATATGGGTTTTTACGTTCAAAGGGTAGGTATATTTGGGCTTTACTTTATACTATAGCACAGTTACAGTTACACATTATATTTGATAGAAATAAGAATTGTGAAAATATTTTTTGAGGAGTGAATTCAATTTTTTTAAAGCACACACACACACACACACATGTTGTTGGTTGGTTGGTTTTCGTATTCTATGTGTGGCACAAAATTCTCTCTGTGATTCGTCCTCTTCTCTTTTCTGTTCATTCACGATGGCGTGATAATGGGTTTTCCTTTATTTGCTATTCATGAGCTGAGCGAAGCGTAAGTAGAGGGGAAATCTCGGTAATAAACGAGTTGCACTGTCCCCTGAGACTGTCATCTTCTCAAACTCTCTGCTGTAAGGTACAAAGGGGCGGATTTTGCACATACGCTTCTGCATCCCTTCTTCTTGCTACTACTATCCGTATGTACTATCGTTCCCTTCTACATAATGCTTCTTTCCCTTCTCTTCTTTTCCTCCGGTCTCGAGATCACAAACTCAATGCTAAGGGTGATGCTGCTGATGCTTCTATCCGAACGTTAAATCTGGCTTGTTGTTTCCCTATCTCACACTTTACAAGTGTAGAACATCACGAAGCCAAGCCAAACCAAACCAAGGCAAGTATCACTACACTACACCTATAGAGATGTTTTAGAGTTTACTCCTGCCGACAGTCCTTTTCGGCGTTATCCAGTCTTCAGTCTTCTCCAAGTCTCCAACAAACTTTAGATAGATAGGTAGGTACTTTCCATCTCTATCTTGAATCTTGGCAATTCAATGGAAAGGCCTAGGCCTAGACCTACGTAGACCAGCAGCAAGTGACTGGGAAACTGAAAACGTCTTTTATTATGCATCTGAAAGGAATAGAAATACACACAGCTACATGGTAGACAAGTACCCATAATATGAATCAGAGTCACTGAAAGCTTACACGCACGTTTGTCTCTTTCCTTGAAAATTCCGCATCCACTTACTCCAAGATGCGATGTTAGATCTGTCTTCTCCCAGTCTCCCAAACTCTTCCAATTCACATCATCGTATAGTCAGTCTCCTTCAGCCTAGCCTAGCCTAGCCTAGCCTAGCCCTGGTTGGTCTCCCTCCAATCCCAGATCAGCAGAAAGGAAACAGAGTAGGGCTAAAAAAAATCACAGCTCACGCCTGCAAAAAGTGAAAAGAGCTTATGTATCTGGGAACATTGTATTATTAAGAATGCATACAAATCAAATGATGAATATATTTCGTGATAGGAGATAAAACAGTAGGAAGTAGAAGGTATGAATTTGACATGACACTACCAGCTACGCTGACTGCATTTGAACTGAATGAACATTTGCGAGAAAAAAATCTCACATGGGTTAGATATTAGATATTCTCCAAATTAAGAGTCTGGATTCCGGGATAGTATTTATTACCATATCATGTCATGTCCTATCAAATCATACCCTACCATACCATACCATACAACATTCACATTATGTACTGAATGCAATAGTAATTGGTAATAGTAATAATAGTAATACGTACACTAAATTAATAATTAATTGTGAAGTAAAATCTTACAAAGGTTGTGGAGATTTGAAGCTGCATAAAATATTTAGCAATTTAGCTCACAGTCAACAGTTACAGTCACAGATAGTGATGGTTGATGGTTGTTACTGTCGACTCTCGAAGTGTAGATTCGTTTTTGTCGATCCTTCCTTCCTTCTTGCTTGTTGAGTTTTGTACCTTTTGGCTTTATAACCCGTAATTAGGAAAGTTCGCATCGTTGAATGAACTCCGACGAAAACACCAACGTCAAACGTTCAAGTATCTCTGATCTTTTAGCTGAAGGAAATAATTTAGTTGAAATTAATGAAGCCTAGTCCACTGTATGCTAATTCTGGTTCTGGTTGGTAGTTGGATTCTTCTGGTTGAACTTAAAGGTGTGTTCAGGCTCATCTTCATCTCGACTTGTCAACGTAATTCTTGAATCTCTCTTTCTTGCCTCCTATGAAACTAATGAAAAGCAATAACGAAACCAATCTGAAATTATTAAAATATATCGCGTCTCGCCACAATTATAAGATGAACGGGAAGAAAAACAAAAGCAAGAATCAAAACAGATCCACATCACTGAATCGTCTTTCTCAAACCTCGCGCCAAGAGAGTCAACTGCTGCTTCTCCCTTGCTATATGCGCTCCCGGTAATTGCTGCCCTTTTCGAATTCCAAATGGAATTTGAATAAATAAATAAACAATCGTGAAACTTTCTATCTTGTCGAGTCGAGTTCAAATTCAAATCCAAATAATTATCCAAATCTAACTTTGTAATTCTATAAGAATACATGCTATTTCATCCCGTACTCCTCTAACGATATCTAAGTTTAATCAAATAAAACGAATATGTATGCACATTTGATACACCTACCCATTTTATGTTTGTTTGCATTTATACGAGTATCACACTTCAATCCAATCCTGAATGTTGCACACTTTGTAGCCTGATATTGGTTTGGTACTTCTGTCTGCAATATCAGCAGATTTGCCTTTAATCCGTAAATAAATGGGCAAGTAATGAGAAGAGATTGAAGCACGCCTTCCACGTCCCCCTTTAGTCTTTAGTCCCTAGACACATAGTATAGATTCAGATCCAATACTTTAGTACCAGTCCCAGCACAAGAATCAAAACCAGTATCGTGTAAGTATAATCATAGTCAATATTATCGCCATTATTTTAAATCTTGTCTTGTGGGTTTTGCTCTTTTTTTGGTTTGTAAATTGCATCAGTGAAAAACAAGTCTAAGAGATAAAAGTGGATCGAGTAATAATAATTGGTTAACTCTACTAATTTATTTGCGTGATGGAACATGCAGAGAAGGAATATAATGTGGAGAAAGGGTAGAGTAAAATATGTACCTATTAGTACATATAAACGGATAGGACTGTGAGTCGTTCTACTAGTTTTTTTTATTCTATTCTAATTTCCAAGTGATGAGCAAAACTGAATTGACTAATTGATGAACTAAGGAGAAGCGCCCAAGTGTGGTGGCTTGATTCATTCAACTCATTCATTAATATCAAAAGAATTGAATGGGCGTCCATGGTGAAAATATACGCTGATAATTTCTGGTTGAGAGAATTCATTTGTGATTTGTTTCCTAATACCTTCCTACGTAGGGTGAGTAATAAGAAGTAATCGTAGAATACTTAGACACATATACAATATGCAGATAGACCGGTACATAGATATTTTATATAGCATCGTTATCGTTAGCACTGCATGAGTATGATGGCATTAGCAATGACGATGGCGATAGGTACTGGCTATTATAATTTTGTCACTTTTGTAAAGTGTTTGTCAGTTTTAAAAATGTTTAAGTAAGAAAAAAGTATAAAAGCCAGTTAAGACAGAAGGACTTTGTTCCAAGCTCATATTTAGGTACCTGAACTGAGCACTGAACTGACGACGAGCAAAGTACACTGACTATGAGCGAGCTGGAGCTACGGAATACGAATATGTATCTGAATCAGTCTTAACTTGCACCAGCGGTCTCATCCAATTTATTCCAACTTACTATGAAAACATGGGAATTTAATCTAAACTACTAGGTAGATACATATACGTGAAAGAAAATCCTTTGGTCGTTCAACTTTTTTGTGGTGGTTCAAGAAAGACTCAAGACAGACGGTTATACACTGCATTATACAATCGCAATGTCATTATTAAATGTGTATTGGCGTGATCGTCAAATAACCAGTTCCAGACTGAAAATGATACTTTAATTCAAGGCACAAGAGTTTCTCATACTACAGCTGTAAATATATACAATTTGTCTTGAATAGACACTACATTATCTCAAACTGGTCCATGTCCATACAGTTCACTTGATTCCTGCCTTGCATGAGATTCCGGACCATATGTTATATGTATCTGATGTAGAAGTATTGAATCGAACGAGTTGAGTTGAGTTGAGTCTGAGCCGAGCCGAGCACAGGAGAGCCGGAAAAGCCAAGTTGTTCGTTCATCGTCGTTGTTCTTGTTCCTATAAAGTGGCAGGAAAAAAAAGTCCCCCGTCGAACTCGGCTCGAACCCCAAAAGGTAGCTTTGCTTTATGTTTACGCTCTAATTTAAACTTGACTTACCATTTCCTTCTCAGTCACCCAGAACAAATGAAAAGGTGAGCTAATGGTTTTTTGATTGTTCCTAGGCACACACACAAACAGGGACTCACCTACCTACTAGTACGTATGTATCTACAACTACAATCTATCCATCTACCTCCGTCATACAATCAAATACTCAACCAGAACAAAATAGATATGGGTAAATACTCACATTGAATTGCAGTGACGAGACGAGACACCAAAACCAAAACTAAGACCAGGACCACGACCAGGACCCAGGACCAGGATAGAATCGAAAACTGAAATAAAATGTGAATCATACACTAGAGTATAATCTACTTTGTATTTTCCTCCTTTCCTTTCTTTACACAACAAACAATCACAATCGTAGAAATCCACAGACAATAATTCAATGTTATGAGGAAACGTTGGAAGTTTAGAAGACCAAAGCAAGTGGCAGAAGAAGAAAATGAAAAGACTTGAAAAAATTCAAGGAAGAAAGTATTCATTAGACGTAAGACGGGACGGGACGGCAATCATAAGAGGCGACTGCACAAGAGCTTTGGGTCGGGCGCCTAATCAAATTATTACATGTGTACACTCACCTCTTTTACAATTTACAGCACCAATTGCTCACATTGTAGACTACCTACGTAGATGTATCATTCCTTCCTACCCAGACAGAGACAGGCATTGTTTAAATTGTTCATCAAATCTTAAAATGAAACCATGTAAACTCCCGTACTCGTGAATCTCAAACCCTCTTGTATAGAGACGATTCATATTTGTATAAAAAAGAGAAAAAACTTTAAAGTCCTGTTACTATTGCCAGGCAGCGTCAGCGCCAAAAGGTATTAGGTATAGAGGATTGTGCTTCTACATACATATGTACGGACATTTGCAGTAGAGAGACTGAATTCGATATTAGAAATTCGAAGATTAACATTTTATAATGTGGTGATACGTATTCCCTATCATTTGTTGTCGTTTCATGTTCCATCAATTGACTTTTGAATTAGATTCCACACAGCCCACAACAACAACATATCCGTCTCAGTACATAATGTATTTACCTTTAAACACATAAAAGTTACAGTTAGACACTTTATTAACCTTGTATATAATGTACGATGCCATGCCACAATTGGATCAGGATTGAATTATTGAACTCACATACATTTATCTCCGAGTATATTTCTTCTCCACATTACGATTACGATTAGAGCAGACAGGCAATGGCAATAATGTAAGTGACTTGAATAACTTGGTAACTTGGTAATTGCCATGTAGACCCAGTCAAGTCAGTTGTCTTGTCGGTCAGTCCCAGTTCTGACTGGATGCACGTTAAGTACTGGGCAACCAGTCCAATTCAAAGCTAAAGTCCAGCCAGGCACGCAATCATAAATATTCACCGCATAAACAATGCCTTTCGCCCAGTCGTCGTCAACATGGATCCTTCGGAACCGCATTTACCTGTAATTTCCATGAAATTCTATACATTTATTGAGAGTCAGCCTGGTCGGCCTGGTGCTCCGGATCCAATCCAATACCAATTTTATTCTAAACAGAATTTAGTACCAATCTTTAATCCTTCATAGCCTTTTCCACGGAGAGATATGTAACATGTAAGTGGAGTATGGAGTAGTGTCCATGAATTATGAATTCAATGGGAAAATGTAACGATTACACTGAAAAAATCAGAAATATTCCAGAAATGCCCATACAAAAGCTAGCCTCCCAATAACAATAACAATAACAGCGCCAGCGTCAGCACCAGCTACTAAATTTTGATCTGAAATTAGAATCCAAACAAGGTGCCTGGTTTTTTCCGTCAGGAATTAAATACGTAAATACCAAAGCCACGTACGCTTACGATGACGAAGGCTCTAGTGCACAGTGATGGGGATGGCGAATGAAGAAGGTAATGAAGAGAAATTAGGAATTCGTCGAGCATATTAAGTATCATCATCTGGCGTGTATAATGGAGATATATGCACACGTGGATGTGGATATAGAGGCATTACTTATTCTTATTACACGTTCTGTTCTACCTTGCTCAAATCTTAACTGTGAAAACCTGAAGAAACAAAGTATGAATCACACTTGAATTGACCGTCAAAATTGGATAAAATTTATCAAATTAAATTCCCAGCATGACTTACGCAGAGGGCTATTGTTATTTTATAACGTTGCCCATGTAAGTGCCGGTTCCGGCGAGCCTGCTTCATAGAAGGCTTGCTCCCTTGCTGGCTCACTGACTGACTGACTCGCTAGCTGGCTGACTGAAGGACGGGGTTGACTGGACAAAAGGAAGAACGGTTGCACAATATTAATATCTGTATCAAACTGCGTTCTCTCTAATGACATAAAAGCCAATAGACTTGCTCCAACTCCACATTTCTGTTTCGTGAGTGAGTCAAATGATACAAATAATCTAATATGATGATGGCGTACAGTTGCAGTTAAACACCTGAAAACGGAAATGCTGGATAATAATGATCATGTTGTAGTCTCGAAAAACACCAATGTCCCGAGTTGAAAGTGCACATTTACTCTATCAAAGACTCGCTTTATATTAATACAGTACGCATTTCCCCCAATATATTTTTACATGTGTATTTTTTCGGCTACATTTTTAATACACAAGCAGAATCACCCTCATGTATTTCGTCAGCACTCCATTTTATAGATTTTGTCTGCTTTCGTTCCGATTCGCTATGCTAGACAATACACAACAGACTATAGATATTTACTCGATTTACTATTGTATTTGTAAATACACCCACTCACTTGTATTTGTATCCTAATCGTACGCTTATTACGTGCAATTATCTGCTAGCATGCAAAAGCAATACGTCTGCTTAAGTAAAAGGTGTAAATATTTTTGATCTCACCGTATCAATTTAAATACCTTGCATTGGTATTGAACACTCAGCACTGGAGTGGACTACTGACTATGTATGTATGTACGTAGTCATATTTTTTGTCAATTTTTTCCCCTTTCAGCAACGGGCAGATAATATGTACACATGTTGGCAGGTAGGTAAGGTATGCATTAAAATAGTGGTGGGCACTTAGAATGAACAGTGTACAGTGACTGCGAGACCATGTACCTATTTGAGGTAGTGCAGTGGAAAGACAGGTGCTGTTTTTCACACACGTACGACTTTAAACCGAAACGGACGTGTTAGTTTACCTATATATTTGAAGGAGCAAGATACTCATTTACAGATACTTATGTATGTACGGCCGATGCGATACGATGATGACTCGATGACTCCACTCTATCTTGTTGTCTGATGACTCTTTGAGCTCTTTTATGAGCTCTCAAAGTGTTAATGTAAGTGTTAGCTTTATCAGTATAATTATATATTTATAACTGACTGCAGTCGACGTCCAACGTGTAAGTCGACATTCATATTTAGAGCACCGGTGTATCCACCAGAACAATCATAATTCATGCTGGACCAACACCAAATTAATTAGAATGACTTTAAGAATAGCTGGGGAGAATGAGAATACAATTCAATTCA
>JAAXYX010006109.1:0-10107 GCA_036851915.1 Ptenothrix huangshanensis
GTGTACGGTATTAGAAAACACATCTACAATATCCATTATACACACCTAATAGTAGTTACGTACAATATATTTACATTAATCATCTGTTTGCTCTTCGAACAAACACGTTTTTCCTTTTTTCAGTCAAACAAACAACATTTGAGAGATTTCGTAACGTTTCACAAATTCCTTTCCTACATGAAGAAATATAAAAATCACCAAATTTCTTTTCATTGCCCCGCTCCTGCGGGAGTAACAGTAAAGGTATTGCTACACTATCGTTGGGACACAGCCACGCTGTTGTTCCGAAACCTCTTGCCCGATACTCGTTTCAATTGTAACTGGCTTCATTTTAAGTGTTATATAGAACAGCAGGTCAGTGTGGTTAGATTAAAGATGCTGAAGAATACTATATAACAGAATTCTATTAGATCAGTGGTAGTTGGTTAAGGTAATAAATATACATGGGTTTAACGCTTTGGATTGACGTTTTGATTAATCTAAGTGCTATCGATTTTGGCTGCTTTAAAAATATTCCAAATGCTTCTTACCAATCGAATCGAACCAGCCTATAAACTGTGACAATTAGAAAATAGTATCCTTTTATTGCATAGTATGTACATTATAATAAATTGCGCCGCGCAATTAAACAAATGGTGGGTTAGTTTTAGATTTATTAGCTTGGATGTTTCGCAAGGACATGGGAAGCCACAACATAACTAACTACCTACTTTTAAATTTCTAGCTTTTTACAAGTAAGTACAAAATATTGTCATAAGTTCTGAAATAAAACGGTATCGATAGCAGGAAGTATCTAATGCTTACCTAGTTCGAGACACGGGTGAGCGTAATCGACTGCGACGGCGAGATTTCGATCGAATATCATCATGCTTGAAACCTCTTGGTGTTCTAGATCGCGAACTGGAAAGCGTGCTAGCGCTGGAACTACGTCGCGTACGGGAGAAAGATCTACGACGTGTTCTCGATACGGAACTCTGCCGGGAACTCGAGAATGAACTTCGACCGGATCTTGAGAACGAACTCCGACGGGATCTTGAGAACGAACTGCGAACAGATCGTGAGAATGATGACCTGGAGAATGAGCTCCGACGTGAGCTAGAGAACGAGCTTCCACGTGACCTTGTGAAATAACTATAACGTGACCTCGAAGACGAGCTACAGCGCGAACTAGAAAACGATCTACTCCGCGACCTTGAAAAGGATCTACGTCGGGCTCTGGAAATAGAATTGCGACTTGACCTGACAATCGAACTACGACGGGGTCTGGAAAAGGAACTACATGAACTGGAAATAGAGCTGCGACGTGAACTCGACGAAGACCTACGACGCGACTTGGATGAACGCCTCCGTGACTTAGGTGTACTACGACGCGACTTCGGTGTACTACGACGTGACTTGGGTGAACGATAACGCGACTTGTATGAATGACGACGGGAGCTGGATGAATGATGACGCGAGCTGGAGATCGAACTACGACACGATCTGGGAAGTGAACTCCGACGTGATCCGGAAATAGATCCACGGGAAGAAGAACTGGAACTAGTATGTGACCTTCGTGAACTCCATTTGGATTTATCGTCGCCTGTATGACGACTGTACTTCCCTTCTGAGCTTTCCTTTTTTTCATTTTCTTGTTCAAAATTCAAGTTCTGCGCCTTTGTAGAATCTGGATCAGGAACCGGAACCGTGTCTACGATACTTTCGGAGATCTGTTTCTTATCCATCTTTTCACGTTGAAATCTATTAAAATAAATTCGAGCTTAAATGAGTGTAAAATATTACTGCGCAGCACGGTTTTAGATGCATGCAAGCCTACAACTATAACTCAAAAGATTTAATAACAGCTTCAAGCAGTGCCCTTACGTTTTCGTTTCTGTACCCTTTGGCAATAAATAGTTTCCGTATTTATCCATATTGAGTATAATTTTACTTGGCAGTGTAACTTTTTCCATTGATTTCTTCTGACAAGGATCACTGAATCAGAGAATAATTAGCTAATTACAGTCAATCGCCCAAGCAGACTACGACTGTACACAAAAGCGAGCGAGCATCAAGAAATAAACGGAGATCGAAAGATCAATTGCAAAAGCAAGTAGGTACCTACTTTTTTACGTGTACGGACCCAGCCGAGTCAGCTGTTGGCACAAAGTAGTTATTGAATTCGAGCTCTACATTGTCAATGGTCTGTTCTTCAATCGCCCGATCAAGTAATATTGAATTAGGTTTTCCCTTATCACATTTAGCCATAAAAGCGTTTACTTGCTCTTCAATTTTCTGATAATCGGTTACTACTTCGACCTTACTTCTGCTGCTGAATTAGATCAAAAATATAATTGATACTGGCATCTTCTTTAAAACATACGTCGTATTCTCGTAAATAATAGTTAAGGTATAACAAGTTACAGCTTGTATTAAAAGTAAGACATTTATAGTGTATTTTAAAAGGCGCCTTAACTTATTAAATATATCGTGCTCAATAGCCAAAAGTATACATAGGAAAAATGCTCCAATGCGTTTACGTTACTCACCTTTTGAATCTTTTCAGGGCGAGAAATTCTTCACAGTCGGACCCTGATGAAGCAGACGAAGAAGTTGACGATGATGGAAACGTTTTTGTTTTGCATTCCTTTTTACGCTTAGGCCCCAGGCTTTTCGAAATTATAGCGCAATCTGTTAGCCAGGAATGAAAAAAGGAAATCAGAGGGGGCGATTAAAACATAAACTGAACTAAATCAGCAGAAAATAAGAAGTTACCTATACGCTCCCAAATCAGTTTTAACAGTATATAATTATACTTTTTTTCCTCTTAGACCACACAATCAAAATCAGAATATAAGTACCTACTTGCAATATTTTACTTTTTCAAAAATAATTAGCACCAATTCAAAGGCATGTGCACTGCACGTGCCACACCTGACCACCGTCTACATTTCATCCAAATCTTCAACAATAAGTCATTTTAATTTATAACACATACCTACCTTAACTTATTTAATCAAACTTTAATACACTCTGAAAAAGCATGTAAGCAATCATTCAAACATATTTCAGAAAATATTGTATAAAACAGGATGGTAGACACCGAAGCTACTGTGTACCTAATAAAAACAGCTACATACACCAATTAGATGATTTAAAAAAATGTCGAACGTGAGATTTACAAAGACAAATGGTTAGAATACTAATGTACCCATATTTAAATATGATTCGATTTTGTCCAACTGCCCAGTACTTTCTTTTGAAATTTCATCCGAAAGCATGTCTTCCAATTTCCTTCGAAACTCCGCAAATTTGACAGCCATCACTCCAGAGATGCTAGTACTATCTAGTTCATCTGTTTGCCTTTGCACGTTCATCAGTATGTTGAGAGCTGCACTGCTATCCGGTAAGACTTCTAGACAATTCGTATAAGAATTGATTGCATCTTCTACTAGGCCATTATCCTGCAGCCTATCAAACCACCCACAAATAAAAAATAACTTATTTGCATAAATGTTTTAACAAATCCGCAAAGTTAGCTTTCATATGCATGAAAAAATTACCCCTTGCCAGCTGTCAGAAAGGATTCCGCAATGCATTTTTTAATACTAGTTGATTCAGGCTTGGCTTTCATAGCAGTCTCCAAGTCCTCCGTGGCTTTACGAAACCTGCCAGCTACAGCATACCTACGCATAGTAGAAAGTGCAAATAAATGCGATAGTAATGCAAACATATTACCACCAGCAAATCTGAGAGTTGTAAACACAAGAATAAATGTACACATTAATCATAATAAGTTAAATGTGATTTGATAATTTAATACATTATGTGGGTAATTATTCTTACAATGCCCCTCGTAAAACTAGATAGTTAACGTTTTTATTGTCATGAGCAATAGCTTTGCTTAAGCAGCTAAATGCTTCTTTTTGATTTCCACACAAAAACTGCTGCTTTCCTAACTTCACGTAGGTTTCAGCCCACTTCAGATTCTGCGCCTTTCGCAACTCATCGGCCATATCCTTTTTGGGATAGCTGAATCTATCGATTTATTAATTAGGTATATCATATCACATACATACTCCAAAACCAATCATTTACCTCTTAGTCCCATGCTTTTCTAGCGTACCCATGCATGCATTCAAAAAAAGAAATACAAATCCTACGATTTATTTCTAGTAATTTTTACCCCAATCCAGTCATAAGTGAGTGATAATTGCTGAAAAGTCCAAGCGTTGCTCCTAAAAACTCTACATTACCAGGATTATGAAACCCTTTACTTTCGCGTATTATTTCTTCATACGTAGTTCCTTTTCGGTGCTCGTTTATTTCAGTTCCATTGGAAATCCTATTAAATTAAACAAATGCACTTACATTATACAATATATTACTCTGCCTTGTAATAACTGGATGTTGCCAAAAATCGGACGCTACCGTAAAAACCCTTTACCTCTCAAATACGACATTTATCGTAGTGGAGGACCCTAAACAACCACAAGTTTTTTAAATATGGACATGAATATTCAAAAGAAAAAATAAGTAGCTATATTATTATGATTAGCTATAGAAAATATAGTGCTCAACATGCATACAACACACACTCACAAATATTGTCGGGGTAAATCTTCATCTGTTGTGATCAAACCTAGGGGAAACAAGCGCTTTATTTCGGGAGACAATGTTTTTCCTTTCATTCCTAGAGATAGTCGTCGTTGACTTAAATTAATCTTAAGTACTTCACATCGAACCAAATCACGCTCCACGTAAACTTGATTCAAGTCGTTCGGATTTGCTGGAATCCTTTCGTC
The DNA here is from genome assembly GCA_036851915.1 of Ptenothrix huangshanensis. Taxonomy (NCBI): domain Eukaryota; kingdom Metazoa; phylum Arthropoda; class Collembola; order Symphypleona; family Dicyrtomidae; genus Ptenothrix; species Ptenothrix huangshanensis. The sequence goes on from JAAXYX010006109.1 coordinate 4,785, forward strand.
GTGAGAGCAATACCCGTCAATACGCAGATCCTCGAGACCCCCTCTCTTATTGCCATCATAGCAGAGAACATTTAAATACAAACCTTCAATAGTCTTCGTCGCAACTTGGGCAATGACTACGTCGCCACATCTAACATTCTGTTATGATTCCATAAGAATACAGAACATAATTACATTGAATTAAATTCGAAAAACAATGCGCTGAAATGGGTAAGATGTTGAACGATTTCTGACCGCAAAAAATTCCCGTTCGCCATCCTTGATATCCGGTTTAAAGAAAAATTCTAGAGTTGGAGAAACCCCATAAAAGTCTGAAAATTGAGCGAATAAAGTTTTCAAAAACTTGCATACTGTATTATTACAAATAAAAAATTTGCCAGCATATGCTGGTCAGTACTCACGAACCGTCGTTATTGCTCCGAGTACACAACTGTGGCTTTTCCTCATCAGTCAAATGTCGGACGATCAAGCTCTTTTTATTTTTTACAAATACATGAAGTCTGCGATGAAACTCCACGTCGACATGCCTTGGCCTACAGATAAAATAAAGAAAGTGAAAATCTAGTTTAAGAGAATTCACGATAATCATAAAATAGATAGAGATGCTGTGACCACCACTTGCAGTGAATTTTTCGTATCCACTTTAGTACTAGTAGTAGGATCGGTTTGTTTCGACACGTTTTCGGGTTTGGCTGAACTTCCGCTCCTACTATGGGANAACTCCACGTCGACATGCCTTGGCCTACAGATAAAATAAAGAAAGTGAAAATCTAGTTTAAGAGAATTCACGATAATCATAAAATAGATAGAGATGCTGTGACCACCACTTGCAGTGAATTTTTCGTATCCACTCTAGTACTAGTAGTAGGATCGGTTTGTTTCGACACGTTTTCGGGTTTGGCTGAACTTCCGCTCCTACTATGGGATGGATCGAACTTATCAGGCAAAGAAGCCTGAGAAAAGATAGATCGAAAGTGTGAATCGGCAGTATCAAAATCGTTTGGAGGACTTGGAAAATATGCATCTTCCTTCGCCTGATTTGAGAGATAAGCTGAAACGTATTCGGACGAAAACTCCGGACTAGAGATGTCTTGATTGAAACACGGAACCGGTGATGAAGAATCAGGTGCTCGATACGAATTCATATTCTTTGCTGGAGGAAAACAGGCAACTATCATTATATCCGGTTCATCCTGCTTGATAACGAGATGTTCTGTTCCTTCACACTTCAATGCTTTATTAGTAATAATATCTGTAGAAATCAATTCCGATGCTCCGCTAGGATTGTTCATATTCACATGTAACTTTTCACTCTTCAATTACCACACTGGAAATCTGAATCTTGATGGAATGTTTTGTGAATCTGCAACCACAACAATATAGGCAGCCAATCAGTTCATGGAATGTCCACCGACACCGACCAACATTCATTTTTTACGCCTGCACTATCTGCAGACGTATCTTCAACCTTACGTGCAACAGGTGATTACCTGCAGTAAAAGGAATGGCTTCATTCGTTCTATGAATAATACATCGCTTCAAAAATAAACTCGCACCGGCAAAGACATATTATTAAGGTATTATTTGTAATCAATTATGTTTTCTGTGTTTCAATCTAGATATGAAATTGAGGATTTTTTCCTTGACGTTCAGTAGGTACCATACTACGGATTATTGTATATTGCTATGTTAGTATCAGTTTAATGACTCAGGGAACACCTGCGTGAAGAGTGATCAGTAATAAATAAGCATCTACAGCCACACTTTACAAACAAATATGACTATATTCTATTGTGTAATCCAAAATTGAAAGTGGTAAATTGAACATACAACTAGCTCTATTTTTGTTACCTGGACTTGTTGTACTAAAGTAAAACATCATCAACACGGAGTTAATATTTCTCGCAAAACTACAAATAATACGTTCACTTGGAAAGAGTTGCTTTACCATACATAAGTTACCTATAAATATATTAAATAAAACGTACTTATCGCTAGTACCTATACTTAGGTGACACAAAAGCCCAGATATTGTAATTATATTGTATGTACCTAAGCTTCCAAGTTAGATGCGACAAAACAAATCCTATAGTATCAATTTATTTAGATTTTAATGTTACGGATAATCGAATACTCAATACTACCTATAGACACACAAATACAGCATGCAACACAAAGTATTTGAAACATTTTTTACGACAACAATAGGCAACCGTTTATGAAGTAAACAGTTACTATTAGGTACTACTTGTTACTACTCTTTATTTACGGAATGGAAAAGATCTGCTAGATAAAGACCTGGACCTATATTCTACCGCGCTGGCAAGGATGAAAATGATGAAATGGTACACTGGTGACTGGAGACAGCCTCTACAGGGTACCAGAGCCCTTCGAAACAGCTGACGCTGACAATAATCACCTTCAGAGGCCGAGGAGGGAAATTTTATAAGTGATACGGGTATATGAAACAAATAACGCACAAACAATAACAATTACTGTTTGTTGTGCAACGTACGAAGTACTTTTTTTACTCCGTTAATTATTTGTTTGGCTATTTGCAATTACTTACACTGCTTGTTGCATAGTTTGCAATCTTCTTGTCTAGTTGCTTTTCAAGAGGAAATAACATTAACCATTAAAATCATGTGATGGTTTACGTATTTACGTTTAATAAGGTCTACAAATCAAACCCACTCGTATGGTAATGCAAACGCAAACGATTAATGAATACCTTGCATAGAACTTAAAACTCAAGCAAAAGTAACAAGTATGAAGTATGGTCAGAATATTTTCTGCGTGACTCCTTTCCTTTGTCACCTTCCGTCCACTACCAGTCGCTGGCCGGCCACCAATATCCCAACCCTACCGCCGCGTGCCGTGCACAGGTAATTATAATTATTATTAACACTTCACTCACAGTTTCACACGCATCTAATCACACTAATAAACACCTGCAAGCCTGGAAACGTTGATTAGATTAGCGTATCGCTTTATTTTAGGGGGTAATTAATTCGCATCAGGCCAGGCAGCCATTTCTTTTGGCTTGAACAAAGAAAATCGTCGATAAAATAGTTTGGAGCCAGGACCAAATAATGGCAAATGGAACTGTTTTTCCGCACAACTTTTCACACTGACATACAACTGTCTACTCAATTCGTTGGTTCCTTTTGGGAAAATCTCAAAACATTTATCTATGTAGGACAAAATGACCAGTATCTGACAAGAAACTACGAAACGAAACGACATAATTTATTACTTTGGGGTACTTACATGAGACCAGAAGTAGGCGGGCACAAGACACGCGGCCCAGCCATTTGATTGGTTGAGCTACTGCCAAGGAATAATATTATTCCAGAGACATAACTTCCGAATTCTCGCGCGATATTATAGACAGTTTCCCTTTTTTACAACTTACGTTGTAACAGCAACAATAAAAATAAAATATCTGAATTCTGAATCAACTTCCAACTTTACGTTACAATTCACAAAGTTACACAAGGTTTTTAGTTTTAGGGAGATCTAAGCATTTTCTGGGCCCCATTTAATCTAAACGTTTAAATGGAACTTCTGATGAAGGTACTATTTATAGCAGTGCATTAACCTTTAAAAACATCAAAGTTTGTCCGCAAATAATTGTTTGAATTTAGAAAAAGAACCCCTTACAGATTTTTTTTAACTGTGCATTGTTTCCGCTGTGTATACAAAATAAAATACCAGATTATCATAAAAACCGCATCACTATAACCAAAGCTGTTCTTGAACTACTTACACCTTTGTCATACGTTCCATTTTAACAGTCAGATTAAATGTGCCCCTAGAAACTGATCAAAACTCACTATGAGCACTTGTGAATTTTCTTTCTTTAAAAAAAGTTTATAAAAAAACTTTATTAAAAGAAAAAGTTTATAGTAATTACAAAGCAGGTACTGTGAAGGATTTTAGGAGCGTAAAGCTGTATAAAAATTACAATTATTATTGTAATCAAATATAGTGAAACTTCGTTATAACGTCAGCTTCCCTGTAACGACACCGTCCCCGTCAAAAAGCCTATGCCTTCAAATGTTAAATTTGCGATTATAACGTCACTTTTATAACGACATACTCGTCATACCGTTATGCTGCAGCCTGTCCCACAGTTGCATTCGCGTTAAAATTGGAAACTTTATAACGTCATGCATTTTTCGTTTGCATGTACCTTTAGCCGTCATACCGTAATCCTTCGAATTATCCCCCCTCTAGATTTATTCCCCCTCTCGATTTATTCCCCCTCTCGTTTAATTCCCCCGGGTAAAAAATAAAAATCTGAAATAACTCCCCTCCTTTAACATTGAATTTCCTATCCTTAATAATTCCCCTCTCTCGAATAGTGGTACCGACAGCTTCTTTGTTTTGTAAATAATTCCCCCGGGAATTAGTTGATGTATTACGGTATATAATTACCTATACAGTTTCAAGCAAAGGTCGGCAAACAAATTTTCCTACCTATGGCATACCCTTTTTCAGTGAGTTTTGTGTTCTTGCCCTTTTACCTTCCCTACATATTTTTCAGTGAGGATGGGGATGAAGCCTTTTCCTAGCCTATTTTACGCCTTCGGATGGGAGCCTACCTATAGCCTACCTACAGCATTTTAAGTCTTTTTTGCTTACAATCCAGGAATCCAGAATATTATTGAAAATCGATAATGTAAAACGTGACAAATTCATAATTTTGCCAAAAATATTTCGAATTTACGCATTCAACGACGATATGGTGTGTGCAGAATAGCAACTGGAGCAAGAAAATGACGTAGCCTTTAGCCTTTTTAAAGCCTACCTACCTATTATTCAAACTGCCTATCCTAGCCTAGCCTTTTTCTTCAATTTTTGAAACGGAAGCCTACAGCCTAGCCTATTTTTAACTTTTAAAACGATGAACCCTACTTATAAGCCTATTTTATGCCTACTTACAAGGCTAGGCGCTGATGATTGGTTAAAAGTAAAATAAGTTTGTTAGATTATAATGCGGTAATTACGTAAAATGGAATGAAGTTGGATTATTGTAAGTATTTTCCTATGGCTAAGAAAAGTAGTTTCATGCAACGAATAACTTATGCTAATGTGTCCAGACATTTTTGAGCAACCCTAACGTAACACCCTATAACGTCTGGACGTCATATTTTATAACGGCACCTCCGTATAACGTCCAAAAAAATCGGTCCCGTGAGGTGCCGCTATAACGAAGTTTCTCTGTATACCTTCATATGTACACCATGTGTTTAAAAGTCTTTGTGATGGCATGTTTGCGGGATGCTTCCAACCTGAACTTGTACAAAGTTCAGTAAAG
>JAAXYX010006111.1:0-10101 GCA_036851915.1 Ptenothrix huangshanensis
ACCTTTACTCAAGTTTACTCCGTGTTCTTGTAATCTCTCAGATTATGCAACTGTGGAATGGCAAAGATAAATGGTAGCAAATAGCGAGACAAGTATCTACCTTTAATTGCTAATTAGTGGCTTCCCTGACAGGGGATGCTTTAACAACATTTTTGCTATCGCATTGTATTGTATTGTGAAGGCAGTATGGAAATGAGTAGTAGGTACCTACAGATTGTGTACCTATGTAGTGTGAGGAAGCGCGGTTGCAGATTTCTTCAAGCTCGCAATGTCCATCTCTCGAGTATGTTGAGTTGAGTTGATGTACCTACATGTGCATTTCGAGTTGAAACAACTGCCGGTCAGTGACTATGAAGACATTCTCCTCTTTTATTTTTCTGCAACACCAAATATGCAATTAGATGGAAGTTAGGAGATGGAATTAAAAGATTTTATCAGACTAGTTTCTCGTTTGAGCGCAGATGACAGCTTGGATTGTGCATCCAGAAATCCAGTTCAAGTTCTACTTCAAGGATAATTATAACACACTGTGGTAATCCATGCGTGGCTGAAGCTCTCATTCATAATTATAATTACTTATGCATGCCTTCAGAAATGGCAAATGATTGCCTTGTATACGAGATGCACAAATTAAATTGTTACTTTTCTCGTGCAAATTGACGCTTGATGGAGGCGTATCGCAAAGGCAAGCACATTAATTGAGTACACGGACGGCTTCTAATAATTTATGATTGAGACCGCTAGGATTTAAGTAAACGTGTGTGTGTGTATGTACATACTTGGAATCTGAACCAGATCGGAGCCTTTGGATAGATAGATAGGTAGCTTGATCTGTGGACATTAGTAAAGTTAGTCCCCAAAAAGCCAATTAGGTTTTGTTGACAAAAATGACTTGATAATTGTATTACCGACTGCCGGCAAGTCAAGACAGTCCTGGGCGGAAATGTTTGGTTTGCACAGTTTAATCGACTACGCTTACGCTGCTCTGTTCTGTATACAATGTAATAAAATTACAAGCTCTGTCCCATCTCCCATTCACACATTAATAGGCAAAGGTATATACAAAGAGGTTAATGTTTCAGTCAGTTGACTTCCAACTCTAACTCCGACTCCGACTCCGACTCCGACTCCAACTCGAACGCTGTACGCACTCCGCTCACACAAATTACATTACACCCCTGTGACAATCCAGCGTGGCTTGCGGTTGGAGCAGCTGGAGCGTAGGAATAGGCGACTTCCTTTGAGGAAAATTCATTACCATTGCCAATTAATTTTGTAAACTGAGCCCGACTGATTCACGGAGAAGGTAGGTAATTGTCCACGGTGAAAATCACGTAAATTGAAGCATAGCGCGAGCACATGTAGGTAATTGTAATGTTTGTGTAGACAAAGTTCCAGTCCAATGATCTATACATTGACTCCCTGGACAAGTCAAGTGTGACACAGATGCTCAAAAGAATTCACAATCAGCCTCAGATCAGCACATCTAACCAAGAAATGATGAGAGGAACAACAAAGTTTCGGATTTATAGGTTGACCTTGGAGATAAGAAGAGCTATAAAATGAAAGGTTCAAGCACGTAGGGGATCAGTAACATGTACTACTATTGAGTGTGTCGCACAATAAATTGAAAAGTGTACGTGAGCGATATGAGTGAGTAAATAATATGGGAGGTAATTGAGTTGTATACTTTAATGCAGATTCGTGAGTTTTAGCTCAAGATTTACGAGATGATTAAGTGTATAATTCTTATTTGGGATTGCAATCATGTTTGGCAACGCACGATCGGTCAGACTTGGGACAGGATTGTAAATTGTATTGTGTGGCTTGGTTCAGTTACATATACGGCGGTTAAGAGGCAAAAATTCGCATTTCCTATTAAATTTAATAGGAAATGCGCCCTTTTGCCTCTTAAGAGACGATATGCAGGCAAGATAAAGATAATGATTATGTATTTTTATAGCTGAAGGAGCTACTCGTAAACAATTTGGGTTGCGTTTTACTTTTGCGACATTGTCTGGTCTAGATCACTGTGGTCGTGCTGTGCGAATAAACATTTGCATCAGCATAGTATGTAATGCGATAAAGCTGTCTATGGTCTGTCAGTCATGTTTATTCCTACTCTGTTGCTATTAGTAATGATTGCATTATTGCACGGACCGATATTCACTGGAAATAAAGCCTGGAGGTGGAGAGGTAAAAGGGAAAGACTGTGAGATAGATCGTGGCGAGGAAGGAATGAAAAAACAATGGAAAGGAAGTTGGTTTTGAATTCGAATTTGACTTTTATTCCAAGTTAGTTTGTGCAGTTGCAGTGCAGTGTGCGTCGGTTACTATTTATGGGATGACGACGTGGAGAGATTTAGTTTCTGGCTTGGTTTTGACTTGGCTTTGTTGAGAGCAGGAGAAGGAATACATAGGTAAAGAGTGTAATCTTTGTTGAGCCATGAGTCGGAGTTAAGTGAATAGGTATGTAGGAGAGAGGGAAAGATAGCCGTAGGAGAAAGATGGGATCTCTGAGTCCCTGGTCTCTGTTTAGGAGCAGGAGAGTGGAGTGGCTGATGCGGATGCTGATGCTGATGCTGATGCTGATGTAATGATTATGATTACTTATTCAACTACTGCTCCAAGTGGAGTTCTCTTATATAACCAAAACTGACATGATTACACATGAGATGAGCTAATACAGTGCTCACTACTCAAATACTTGACTTGTATTTTTTCTAGGCATTATTATCATTTTCTTTTTCCTTTTCTTTTTCTTTTTCTTTTTTCCTTTGCCTTGTCTCACATTTTTTACAACTCATCTTCAAAATCATTCATTCTTTTTCCCTCCATCAAATATCCAACAACGACGTACTTGGCTGCATTATGACCATCTTTTATCCTTTATTGTGTGGACACTCAGCTCCTCTATTCTTGCAGATAGTTCCATCGGCCTCCATTATGTGATGTGATCCACACATCTCTGTGCATCCAGTTTGGCATCATCTGCGTCTGTTCTCCACACCGGTTTGTTTCACTTGTGCTTGCTCTGGGTAATCGGTATCGGTACTCGGTGTTTGGAAGTGGAAGGAAGTGGAACAGCTGTAGTCTTTTGCCACTTACTTATGTACTTTAGTGCTTTGCGGAGATCCATCGGCCTGCTTCCCTAGACTTAGACTTTCAACTTTGGTGAAATTGCTCTTATAAGAATTTCCAATTCTCCCAAGATTTTCAGCTCACATTTACTCTCAAGTTCCGTTACCGTTTCCATCAAATGTAGCTCTATGTTCTTGTCCTTTTGGTGTGCTGGGAACGTGGGAACGAAATAATGTAGCAGTTATTGTGATGGACGCAAAAGAGGGTCTCGGCGGGTGAAGAACTCTGGTGTCGTTCTGTCGTTGTGTGCGATAACTCATTAGCGAGGATAATCATGGTGCATTGCATAGACATAGCAACTGACTGGGAGGGATGAAATAAAATTGCATTTTCATATGTTGGTCTCGCGTTCCAATGAGGATTAGAGAGAGAGAGAGAGAGAGAGAGAGTGCATGTAGGTGCCTGCCCGACTGGCTTAGTACAGCAGTAGCAGTGGAATTAAGTAATCTGAAACGGAGTGCGAGAATGAAAAGTACCTACGTATATATGACTAATGTGGTTTGTTGGAAAGAGTAAGAAGTTGTACATATGAATGATTTCATCTCGCTAGTTGTGTATTGTCATGTAAATAAAAGATTGTACCCCCAAAATCGGATCAATATTTTGGCGCATGGGTCTCACCCGGGACTGGAGTCGGATGTTTTCCTTGCGTTCTTCACATTGGATTGCGAGCGGTGTAGCACGATATAAGATTTTTCGCACTGGGTCCACTCACTCAGTTCACTGTTGCTCCCTTCCAACTGCGTACATACGGGAGGGCAGAGGGATTTTGGGTAGGTAGGTTTGTCGTTTGCCTCCGTGCTCTTCTTATGTATGCTTCCCAGTTTAGTAGAGTTGAGGTTGGAGTTGGAGTTGGAGGCATGTGAGAGGAAGGCAGAAAGGTTCATGGGCATGGGCACATGTACTACGGATACGGAAGACCGGGAACAACGGGAAGACATGGACTCGGGTATGAGTAAACGACCAAGTAGGGGTATAGGGATGCACAAATGGTTTTTCTGCTCTCTGACTCTTTCTCTTCGTGTCTACTTGGCAAGTGCAAGTGTAAGTAAGAGACGGAGTGAGAACCGAGTCTCAGACTGTTGGGCTTTCAGTTGTGTTTTATGTACCGCTACTGGAGGAACTGCCGGTGGAACGGGCTGGAGAAAGACGGACGGACAAAAGACCGAATTCGGAAGTTGGCTACCCGAATTCTAACCCCTTCCACTTGCGTTCTATTCACTCCTGCCTCTCCTGCTCTCCTTTCTCTCAACTACCGTGCAGTCCCACATTCGTCTCTTCCACACTCGCATAGCCTCGCCACAACACAACACATTGAGAAAGAAGGACTGACGGCGAACAACTGTTTCACAACAACGACTGACTTGAACTTCCCTATTCTCCCTTCCCCATTCCAATAGCCTTCGCCACTAACTGCGTAAAGTTTTACGCTCGTCTCCGCTACTAGTTTCACTCACTTTCCTTTCTATCCGGATTCCGATTCCAATAAAACTCTGCCTTCCTTCACTTTGTTCTAAGCTAAACAAGCTGAACATTTCTCACCGAAACACTCACGAAACTCGAATTCCTTTTCTCATTTTTTCGCCTTTGTCTCGGCGTAACTAAACCGGCGCTTACGATTAGACTTTTAGCTATAATTAAATACGATTCCTCCGAACTGTTTGTCTTTCTCACTTTTCGTCAGTGTCTTGGTCTTGGTTCTGGCTGGGCAGTAGGACTAACGGTTTCTTCCCAGAGCCATAGTGTCCTGCGAACGAGAAAAAACTACTCACAGGAGAGTCAGGAGGCTCACGATTTTCTGGTTCTTTGCTCGGTCCTTAGCTGAATACACAATATACCTAGGCTCACGGCTCACGCACACCGCCAGAAAGGAATCTGCTTGTATGTGAAAGCATTTGCAATTGTTTACAATTGACAATTTTCTAGTAGCTGTCTCAGTGTCATTGCCATTGTAGTGTTAAATTGAATCCGGAGACTGAGACTGAGTTTGGAGCAGGAACGGAAGAGACACGAGGCTCGAGAAAGTTAAGCTCGCAGTGTGGCAATATAAGTGGGATGGCATTGAAAAATTGAACTAGTAGTTTGCCGTGATTTCTCAGGAGAGCTCAATTGAATGCTGTTATTTCCCAATTTCCTGACCATTTCCAGGGCGCATTGGGCTTGTAAAGAGTACCTTTGATCCAAACTCCTTTTGCCATATCAAAAGCCATTTCACCATCAAAGTGTATTTTAGTATTTGGTATTCATCTGGTTTTCTATAAGAAAATAAAGTAAACATTGAGTGCATTTCTCATTTGAAAAATCCAATTCGGCTCACGGACGTAAAAATATTTTTGTGGTGGTGAATTTCTCAAGAGACAAAACGATAAGGCTAAACCAGTGCTTTAAATTTTTATATGCATTGACTTGCAGTGCGTGATTGGGTGGATTTGTTAAGTGGAAATCTGTAAATGTAGTTGTGTGTGCTTGAAGCGGGTGGTGGGTGATTGTGTGCGTAGTGGAGAAGAAATAGCAAAGATTCGCGTGAGGCAAGAGACTGCTGGCTGCACTTTAGGAGTGTGTCGTAGTTGATGAATAATTGATTGGATTTTTGACTCATGTTTCAGACCCACGAGAATAATGTTCGAGGGGGAAGCAGGGAGTCTGAGTCAGTGCTGGATCCATTGGAAACGTACGATGTTCCCAGATCACATAATATTGCTCATGATCTACCCTCATCATCGTCCTCAGCATTGTCTAAAGTAAACCCACTGGACTTTTACGATGTTCCTCGCAGTCATCTGCCCGTTTTCGCAGCCAACTCCACGGACTCGTTGATGAGAGGGAAGAAACGGCAAAGTGAATTATCGCTGTTGTCCACGGGGAGTAGCGCACACCTTTCCTCATCAGCATCCTCATCATCATCTTCGGCAAGAAGCTCTGCGAGTTGTGACTTAAATGCATCGTCGTTGGCAATACAAACGCATGAATTAGCGGAAGATGAGCGAGACCAACGTGATCGAGATGAGCCTGACAGTTTTTTTCACATAGACTCGACCGGGAAGGCCAAGTCGAATTCATCATCATCGATCAATAAAGGGTCGATTAGTAGCCAAGACGAGACAAGTGGGAATATTCATCATCCGCACAAGAGCCAAACTGGTGAGAGTTCCACGGCTAATCAGCAACTCTACCAGAACATTCCGCATTCTGCACCTCATAACTCAAGTCATCCATCCAGCGCTCGGTCACGATCTTTAGCTCAGCCCGAGTCGAGGAGTACGATGGTGTCCGTGGCTGGTGCGGAAGAACTGTACGATGTGCCTCGGTCTGCACCCACCAGTCGAACTCAGAGTGCAATGTCGATGTCGTCAGGTCTTGGACTCAGTATTGCGAATAGTGACTCCAAAGACAGCTTAGATGTCTACGACGTCCCCCGAAGTGGCAATGTTCATGCCTACGTGAACCATATCGAGACAAAGTATGATCGTGTCCACAGTCGGCATCCACATGGACCCAGTAGCTTAAGTAGCCGCAATAGTTGTTGTAGTGTCAATAGTTATGGGAAAACCAGTCGGACTAGTGAGTTAAGTGGTGTTGGTTATAGCAATAGTGGCGCCCAGTCCTCCGCCGATAATAACAGTCGTGTCAACATTTCCGATGAATTAGGAAACGGTCGAGGATCTGTGCCTGGCCCTACCACATCAACGCACCCTGAAGACTTGTACGATGTGCCACGAAGTAGTTACCCTGTCGTGGCTCGAAACCAAGCATCGTCATCCATCTCTTCATCCCTTGCATCCATGTCGATCTCCAAAGAAAGTCTATGTAGCAATAATGGCCATGGCTCGTCCCGAAGAGCCGGCTCCACCTCTAATAATTACCCAAGTAGCAACAGTGCTAGATTCAATAGTCTCGGCTCGAATGTTGACATAAGAAGACGTGGCTTCATTATGACCCCAGGGAATTCCACGGAGACCTTCCCCTGTCCAAACTCTTTTCCCCATCCAGCTCATTTAAGTCAAGATCAACATTCTAGTGATGACATCCATGCCTTTGGAGATGCGGATGATCTTCAAGGTTCTCAAACAAGCCTTCCTCATTCTCATCAAGCACCCAAGAAAACCTTATCCACTGGATTTCCCAGTCAGTCCCCGTCTAGAGAACAAATGAATCATACCACAGACGACGTCAAAATTCTTCCCTTGAATCCCCGGGCAGCAGTAACGGTCTGTGAGAAACTCAGGCAAGAAGTTGTCACCAGTATCACCTCCATCCTGGAATTCGTCCGACCCAAATGGAGAGTCAAAGACAACCTTAATGAGATCATGCCTGATCTACGATTCGCTTCCATTCGACTTAATTTGGCCATCCGAGTAAGTTTTTTTTCATTCTTCTTTTTTTTACCTTATAAATGTCTCTCCAGGACTTTCAAATATCCCCTTCCTCTCATTCCGGACTCGCTCTCTCCGACATGCCTCCACTCATTCACTTATGTATTTATACACTCTCACTCCATGCACCCACGCCGACTGCTGTCATCTTCTAATCATCTGGAAGAGGCTGCACTGCACAGCGTCAGCACAATCCCATCCAGCCAAGCGCAAACATATAATTATATATACCTAAACTTGATACTCTTTTTACCCCTTTTACTGTCTAGGCTCGGAATTAATTGAGCTATGCAGCAGCAGTATAGACTACATTCCAAGTAATTGTTTTTATCAGGGGTCTCCGCTGTGTTGCTCAGTGCAATAGCAAGGAATTAATGTAACAATTTCACATAGCAACTGGAGCCAGCCGGTCTAATAAATACTTTTTAATTAAACTCTGTTAAGCATAGATCATGGAACTTAACTTTGATTAAGAAAATCGTCTAGAACCGCCGCACCGGTTACACTGAAACTGAAATGTTAAATTAAAACTTTCACTGCTGCAGCAAGCATGAAAGTAAACAAGTTGTAGTCACATTTTAGTGCACCCATGTTTTAAAATTTTTGAACACATTCGTGCACAACTGCTTGGTGGTGCTCGATGGAACCTGAGAGTTATGTCGACAAAAAGTAGATTACTTTACGCTTGTTTGTATATAATTGTGTGTTGAGACCATGCAAATATATGTATTTTCATCCGAAGTCCACAGGGCCAAGTTTAAAGCCCCAAGAGTAGCTTGAAGAATTTCGGCTAATGCTCAGACTTAATCGTCCATTACCTTTTCATAGCTATGTTTAAAGCCTGTGAAATCTAATCATGTGTATTTTACTTTTAATTTGTTCGCGAGTTTGATTTGAATAGTACTCCCGTGTGTTATTAGAGTAGGTATTTAGGGAACCCACCCTAATTATATGAATCTGTGGCGGATCTAATAAAGAAGAATGCAGGAGTGCTATGCAGAGCAATAAGCATACATTTTATGTAATCCTGCTTTTACATTTTTATTCCTTTTACGACAGTTGTTTTAGTGGCGAATTATTTAGATTGATAGGTACCAAGTTGGTAAAAGTTTTCTCGTTTTTACTCCCACCTGCTCATTATGACTTTACTGCAGTGTGGTTTATTCCACGATACGATGGTCTTTAGTGGATTTAATTCGACCAGGTTGAACTACGATTGTGGATTTTAATTGAGCGATTCCGTGTGATGAAAAACATCCACACGTCGATGTAGGCATGCAATTATTTATTACTTTTCAATATCACAGCTTCCGCCTCAGCTGAAAACCTTTTGTTGAATTCAAAGTAGGGAATTTCGCATACTACTCAAACACACTTTGAGTGTTTTTATTGCATTATGCGATAGAACTTCTTGACTTGCTGATATATTCAGAGATTGGGTTGTAACAAACGAGCTTTTTGCCTGCTTCCTTGTAAACAGCAACACCGCATGCCTCTCGATCAACGATTGTGTATTTCTGAGCTGTGTAAAATCAGATCATGTAAACCAGTCCACTACGTAGTAGGCTTGTATGTAATAAATACAATGTGCACTCGAGTGAGAAACTGGATTTTTTTGTGTGGAAATGAAGCAAAATGATTCCATATAAAGAAGTATGGAGCCGAGATGATTAGGATGGGGATTCGCACATCTACGATTCACAGCCATGTATAGTATGTGGGTATATTAGTAGTGAGTAAAATCGTAGACAGTTACCCCATTAATTGACAGACAATATAATATAAGTAATAGGCAATTGACTTGAGAAACCGGCTTTGGAGATTTTCAGGGATACAAATAGAGAGGCAGATATACATAGTATTTTTACTAAGAGGAGGAAGGGGAAAGGAAAGCTTGCATGTAGCACGTTGAAGGGTAGAATGTGTTACTGTTTCCATATTTGGTAAATGAATCTCGTTATTATACGCACCACCATGACATGGGACAAGGCAATAATGTAGACAAGGCAAGACAAACCACAATGTGGCCTGTGCAGGTATGCAAGCTGAGAACACAGCCACGGAGAACTCTGCATTAGTGTATGTACATAAAAGGAAACAGAGGTTTTCCTTGCAAGGTCAACTGGTGAGTAGACGCTTGAGTTGTATAATAATTTAGCTCCATCATCTCAGCTGGGATCCACATGCATATTATTTATCTTATCTCCGTCTGCATGTACACATGTACGTGGCACTCGTGGATCCAACTCGACGGCATAGCCAACCGTGATTGTTTTAACTTTGTAGATCATGTCACACACAGGTATAGATTCTAATTAAGAACATAAGTTATTCCGGACACATCTCTCCTTGTATGAACACATTGTGGCCCGCAATAATAATTGTTATATATTATTATAGATCCATATCGATAAAACTTTAATTGTTCTCAACAAGGAGAGTCTTGGAAGAAAAAATTGTAAAATGTAATACTCCCTTTGCAACTGCACGCACAAAGCCCAGCAAAAAGTGGCTTTTGTGTGGTTGTGGTTGGCAACAGCGCGACGTTCCTTTCTATGTATATCCATCAGTTAGTTAGAATCTACTT
>JAAXYX010006112.1:0-10100 GCA_036851915.1 Ptenothrix huangshanensis
TACGGGTGGCGCATTTGTGCATTTCCATTGAGTGTACTTTCATAGGACTTTGAACTGTAAACAATGACGAGGATGCAGATAGAGATGGGAGCCGAACCGAACCAGAGCAGAGGAAGGGCAAAGGGCAGACTAAATGGCGTCACCTTCTACCTTCATTCATTATTTATTGAGCCTCATGATCAGCTCCTAACTTTCCCGTACTTTCTCTTTCTCCTTTCTCTCACAGTTTTCCCCTCATATCTCGCTCTCCTCTTTCTTTCTGCCCAAACAGCAACAACACATCTACACGTTTATATTTCTTTTTCGCTGACGGATTCAACTCCATTGTGGAACTTTCGATTGATATTCACAGCCGATTTCGGGGATAATGGTATTCCGAAACTTGTACGCCCGCCCAGATAAGCTTGTTAGAATTCCAGAGTAGGCTAATTTTTAAGACTTTCCCAACTCTGGAGGGGGAAAGATGGGATGCGTGTATGTACTTTCCTTCCTTCCTTCCCACTTCCCCCTACTTTCTTCTGTAAGTACGGGGTAATTTTATTTTTTTCTTGCATCAGGATAGATCGTCTAGACCAGTGTGCAGTTGTACAGGAGTTTTTTTCCTTCAAGTAGCGTTCTGAATCTATTGAAAAAGACTGGCTGAAGGTTCCCAGTGCACCAAACTACGAGTGCAAGCCAGCTTGGATGATACAGATACATGCACATACCTTTATGTGGTCGTGCAACGGATTGGATTCCACTACATCCTTCCTGACACTAGCCACACAGGTACATAAGGTGATTCTAAAATGATCACTTCTTTATCTCTACTTTGTGGGGAAATTATAAGAAAATTCTTGTCAAAACACAAAGGTATAAGGAAAGGATGAAGATTGAAGAAGCTTTGGGGATAGTGGAACCAGAACCAGACGAAAGCACTGACCACGGGTCCGTAGACGATGGCATGGTATGGCCGTGACTGAGAATCAAAATATCAAAGTCATGGACGCAGAGCGGTAAAAATTGAGGGGAGCGGTGGAAGCCGTACTGTGGTTGAATGTAGACAGGAGGAGAGGAGAACATGTGGGAAGGAACAACTGGGTGTGCTGAAAGAAATTGGTGCACCAGAGAATTGACTTTTTGAGGGAAGAGAAGCTTGAGAGTCAAATTGGATGAGTGTTGGCTAAACGGTACGTCAACCACAAACGTGTTGAGCATTTTGGATCATTCCGACCACGTCCCTTGACTCCTATGATTTTAATCTCCTTCTCGTACTCCGCTCATCCATCCTTCACTTTCCTTCTTTATTCTTTTACGCCTTTTTTCGCTTCACTTCAGCTCTTCCTACCATTTCCTTCCATTTGCTTTGGCCAACGTTGTTGCAAATTGCCTCAAGTATTTTGTTTCCAGCTCCCACCACTTCATCCCGTTACCCTGGCCATTTACCACTTTCGCTCCTTGTCCTTCCATGTCTTTATGTGCCGTACCGGGAGAACACCAATCATCCTCTGTCACTTGTTTGCCAACTACTCGACTCCTACCTTTGAGCAGTCGTACGGATATACTAATAACCTTATCTCCAAGGCTCAAGACGAACAAACAATTTCCACTCATTAACTCTTTTATGAAAGGGCAGTAAACCAGAAGCGATTGAACAGTTGAATACAGATATATGAAACAATTAAGGATTAAGCAACGCTTAACATGCTCAGAATAAAAGAGCTTTTTGCAACCAGACAAATTTCTTTATGGACGTCATTAGTTTGATATGCACACGAAGATGTTAATGCATATCTAGATCTTGTGAGCTACTTAATATTCTGATGCAAATACCTACCTATGCATATTTCCATGTAGGTAGACATACATACCTAACCATGTTAGTGTAAAAGGCGGCTATATTTTCAAATTAAAAACTGTCCCATCTTTATGCTTAAAGAATGATGCCTGCATTACATAAAGTCGGAGGATGTAGAATCTAATTACAGCACTTAACGAAATGGAGCACGAGTAGGACACGAACAATACATGATCGTTTACATGTAATTTGTTTTTCTTATAATGGTTTAAACATTTTTAAAAATGTACAATTTAAAAAACTCGAGTTTAGAGTTAAAGCACGATTTTATCCGGAATGGTTAATAAAGCAGGAAGGGACTGAGACTGACTAAGCATATTCAGACACACTGGACTGCATACATATCCCATGTAATAAAAGACAACAGTAATTGCAAGATGAAAATCCTATTTTTTCTAGGTACAATAACTTTGTCTCATCTCAATTTTGGAGAGACTATGAACCACGGAAAAGTCCTTTAAGCAAAATTCCCAGTTCGAAGATAAACATGCGTAAGAACGATTTGGCTTATCTTCAATTTTCCGAGAACACACATACATGATAGGAATATAGTAAATGGCTACTATTTGAAACATAAACCGAGATTTATCAAAATAAATGCAAAAAAGAAAGTCTATAAGGTTCCTCTTGGAAAAAATACCGGGCGTTCTTCCGTAATGACTTCTTTCGTGCCTTAAGAAACATGCTAAGTACAGTCTTCTGGGTCCAAGAACATATACATACCAAAACCGTATTAATAAATGTACTCAACTCAACAACAGTTTACATACATTGTGCTCCTTCCTGCCTTAGTCTTCTCCCACCACCACCACCACCTCCTCCTCTCCTCCTCCTCCTCATACTCCAACGATGAGTGCTCTGTAGGACGGCACGACTACTGATACTCAGTTTCGGTCGACATTCCATGTAGAAATAGATATCAGTAAACGTGAACTCGCTCTTTATACATGCGGGTAGAATCGTTGTGTAAAATTGAATGGAATAAAGATGATTGAAGTTTGGCTGGAATGGTGAAGAGTATGCGAAGACAAGTCGAGACAAGACGGGGAAAGACGGAGAATGAGAGATCCCGTGAGATGGATAATACTGATGTACCTTCTAAGTAATCTGACTTGGGAGCTCGAAAGGGTGAATATTTGAATGAATGATATGTTATTATACAAGTCCATTCTACTGTACAAACTATACGGACATGGAAGTCGTTGCAAAATTGAGCATACTTTTGCAATTTGCCCTCGGAAATTTACAAGAGAAAACGAGGGGAAGGAAGAGCGAAAAGATGATGTTCATTTCTTCATCCGTGGGAGCTCATCATATGTGTTATTCTCTAAGTCGTGTTACATGAGCAGGAACGTATCATTTTGATGATTATTGCTTCAAATAGTCTGTAGCCACTAAATGAAGATAAGATGGAATCATACTGTATGTACATGTAGAGAGACTGTGCCGTGCAGTCACAGCCCAGAGAACAATCCCATATACACTTGCACATAGAAGTGTAGACTTGATCCTAAAATTCACTCATTTTGACTGGAAACAGAAATATTTCTCGCAATAAACCAACAAACCTAACAACCCACCAGAAGTATTGCAAATGCACAAATGCCCAAGCTCAAATGAATGTACACGAGATCTGGAAAAGGAAGCGATGAAAGTCGCAAGAGAAAGAGAATAAGGGAAAGTTTAGAAAAATATGTGTATACCCACAGCTTCATTTTCTCTCTCTCTCTCTCTCTCTTCTCTCGCGATGATCGCAATGTAAATAAATCGCTGGAATGTAGCACGTTGCTCAGAGATTTCCATGCAAATTTTCAGTGCCAGCGCACCATATTCATCTTGGCACGAGGAGGACTAGAGGCAAGGCTTTTTTGTTGATATGCATATAATCCGGCTTATTCTTCCACAGATGATGAATTACAGACGAGCAGAAAATGCACTAGGGATATATGCACGGACAATGTGTTCCTTCCTTACGCCAGTTTGTTAGGGAGGGGAGAACCATCCTAACTTGTTTCTCCACACAAAACTTACTTGGCGACGTCTCGATCCCTGTATGCATCATGTGACCCTGAGCATAGACAATGGCGTAGTACTACTACCACTACTACATACATACATATATCTACAGACCCAACACCAGCTTCTCCCACTCACTACTACGACTACATACCTACATTACTACTACGCTACGGCCACTACTACTTGCCACCACGCCACGGTAGACTTTTGCGACCGATCCGAAACGAACACCGAAACGAAGACTGTCAACCTGGAGAGCGACCCAAAGAACCGAACTCAAGTGGAGGGAAGTGAAGTCGAGGTCGTCGGGGGCAAGCGGAGGAATGAGTAGTGAATATGAATAAACGACTGTAAACGTTAACGTTCGGCCGAGTGTATAAATATAGAGTTAATAGCGGGAAAAAAAGTAGAGAGAAAAAATCTCGGTAAGTTATTCACTTGGTGTTGCCACTCTCTAGTCCTACTTGCTATCGTAGACGTGGTCTACATGGTGACTCCTAATTCGTCGAAAATAATGTTGATCACTCTTTAGAGATTTGCCAACTGTACAAGATAAATGGACGAGGGAGCAGAAAACAGTCAGAGACGGATCCTAGGATACATATAAAGTGACTGATTACGCCTCTCTCATTCCACGTTCCACAACCTATGCATTTCCCTACCATTATTACCTATACAGCCATGCGGGGGAACAAGAACAACCAACAACATGTTCACGTTCAACGTCCAACTCCAGCGCTCGCCATCAAATCTCTCCTCTGCCACTGCACTGCTTCTCCACACACTAGCATTCGTAGTAGTTGGCGTAGAAGCTAGTTCTAGCTCTCTCTCTCTCTCATCCTCCTTCTATCTTCTATCATCCCATGTTTCATGTCTCTGATCCGTTCCGGGCCAATTTCATTTATTCTTGGTCGAGGTAGGTGGCTATTCATCCTCAAATCCTACACTTGCCACCTTTCTGCTTTCCACATAACATATGTAGACTGTCTACCTCACTATCGGGTCGTATCAATACATGCACCGCTGGATAACATGATTCCTCGGGTTCGGATCCTACAAGTTTTGGATGCGGATGCCCCGCTCTCGTGTCTTGTCTGACGTTCAAGTCCCGCCGTGGAAAAGTGTACAATCAACATGTCTACTTATACCTTCCTCCTGTCAATCTGTCAACTAGGACCATTCAACCTCCACCTCACAAATAACAATCTCTTTATCTGACAACTATTTGGAAGTCTGTCGTTTCCTTCCAGCAGTTGTCTACCGACCTCCTCTTCACCCTCCCCGAACCATATTATTATGTTGTCACCTTCCGCCGCACGTCCTGACTCGCACTCCAGGTAATTCTGCATTCAATACACTGCCATGGCTGTCGCAATCGGAAATCATGGATAAAGGCAGAATTTACGGCACAAAACACAAGCCCAGATGAAAATGGTAATGACTGTATCCTCCAAGAGGGAAGGAGACTAACGCACTCCTTCCTTCCCATAGTCGTCCCCACTCGGATTGCATAGTATAGGATAGCATAGGATAGCATTGCATTGCATTACGTTAGATTGCACTCTGAATGGGAATTGAAGGAAGACAAACTCTTGTGGAATAGTGGGAGGTAGACAGTCGGTCGACACTAAGACAGAGTAAGTGGAACTAAGGAGTGTAAAGAGCCTTGTAGTGTAATGTATTCGCATGTTGGAAATGTGTTGCAGGTGAATCTACTTTGCAGTCAACTTGGGATTTCAATACCCTGCATTTATCTCGTTTCTCGGGGTATCAATTTACTGGCGAGAGACTTACATGTTGTCACCTCAAATAGAGTGTTGGGTATTATTACTAGCTTGCCGACTGTTTGGGCTGTTTGACTGCTCGGCTGACTGGCCTCGTTAGTAAGTGTCAGAATAAGGGTAATATAAAAATGGTGATGGGTGTCGGAGGTGGGAGCGTTTAGATTATCCCTTCCCACGTAGGTACCTACCTACGTCGCGTCGGTAGATTCAAACAAACATCGGAAATGTTGCAAGTTTCATGTTCAAGCGTTCACTTTCCGTTGGATATTCACGTAGTCGTAACTCTGTTCGAAGAGAAATATATTACACACCTCCATGGCTACTAGCTACAACTTGCGAGAAACTCCTCCAAGGTATAGGGATGAGTGTGTGGAAGAAACTGGTTATAATTTCATTTGTAACCGTTCAAAACTGGAATAAGAAAGGAATAACAACAGATCGCGGGGGTATGTACGCCTAGGCTGATCTCAAAATAATATACCTTAGCTTCCTTTGACTTGGCTTGGTTTGGCTTGGCTTGGCTTGGCTCGGTTTGGCTTGACTTGGCTTGTTGGTCTTGGTCGGGGAAGACACAAACGGAGTTGAAGAAGAAAAAAGTGTGAAAATTGAAGTCAGAGGTGGTTGGATGGCTGTGAGTATGAGACTAGTTGTCTAGGTGCTGTATCTTTTGTTCCCCAGAAAAATATGCCTTCAGGGACTCAGTTCAAGATATTGTTCATATGTCCAAATATTGCGAATGAAATTGGTTTTCGTCCCAGACGGTGTGAATCGAGAGTATGGAAGAATTGAAGTAGCAAATTGAACTTTCACGATAAATATTTTGATGCTTAAGTACACAGAAAAGCATGGGGCTCTATGAGGAGGCAAAAACCAACCTTTAGTTCAAAACAAAATAAAAACTTGTTCACATCTTCTATGATGCACAAAGCTGGTTTAGTTTACTTATTCCATCCTCTTCCTTTCTTTCTTCATTTTCAACTTAACGCAAGTCTTTCATAATAGTATGGTACAGCTCTCGTTCCATCCTTCCTGCTCCGGCATCTCTTTCCACTGACAACTCCACCATGCACATAGACAGATAGGTACCTACGTAGGTACTTATTATAGTCGCGGATATTTTTCTCTCACAAACTCCAAAAGTCTGCATAAAATCGCCGATTTTATCTTGTCGTTAAATTCTAAAGAAGTTTCTCAGACCCAGGACCAGAACCAGAACCAGAACCAGGACCAGAACTTTATTGTCTGTCCGCATACTTGAAAGCGTAGGGGGAGAGGGATTCTAGATGAGATCGCAAACAAGTATAATAAATGCGGTGGCTGAGTAAAGTGTTGACTGTTGATTCACAGTTCCGTATGCACAAACTTGTTTTTTTTCTCTATAGAATGGTTATAGGTACACGTTAGAATCTGTTTAAAAGTAAGTAATGATTGCCTGGTAGGAGAATCATTGAGTCGAGTCGACAATATTATAGAAGCATTCTGGCTGAGCTTGAGATCAAACGGCCAAGTTGCGTATTTGCATATCATTAAGGGAGATCCTAAACAAATTAACTTAATGTCCGGCTAACAACCTACTCCTTACATAATATATGGCATAGTTAATAAAAGCTTATGTTCAGAGTACCGTGTAATAATTCGGCTAATTAGGCACATTTTCAGCTTGAATGCTACCACCAGTCCTAGTGGGTCTGGATTCTCGGATTCGAGACGGAAAAGGGTGTACGTATATGTATAGCTGATTCAACTTCTGCCATGCATAGCATGTCAGCCAGCCATGCAGACTTTACAGTATCTTTCCTTATATACATAATATGTAGGGTAGTTGGGCAGAGCCAGAGCCAGAGCTATGCATATGTACCTACATATGCTGGCAGTTTAGCTTCTGTCGAGCATACATACATACCTATACACACATACGTACATACATACATGTATACATTGCTAAGGGACCGCAGTGCACTGAGGATTCGAATTCAACTTCCAGCGAAAAACAAGGTAGGTACATACATTCCCAACAAAGGAAATTACATCCAGTTGATTTTCATAGGTTTTTACAAGCCCATTATTTATCTGCTCCGGTTAGAAGTCACAGACTGAAAATATATCGTTATTCTTGCTAATTTAACGCCTACTATTTATCAACAAGATATGTATTCATTCCTCCAGTCACTTTTTCAGATTCACATTGAATTATGTCCACAATTTATCCTGCCACTTAGGTACCTTGTATACTGTGCTGTAACTTGTGGAGGAAGGCAAGTACCTTCACAGAAAATAGAATGGAGAGAAGTCGCTTTAAGAAATTCCACTTACCACTAATTCCATCAAAAGTCCACCATGTCCACCACTCGATTGCTCGAATTTCTGCAACAAAGAAAACAATTGCATTTTGAGTCACAAAGTTGAAAGGATATATGAGTATGTATTACAATTACTATTGGATATTATTTATGAAGGGAAATGTCATTGGAGGAGAAAGTAAAGTAGGTACATACAGAATGGGATAAAGTTTGAGAAAAACACTGGTTGTGACATTTCCCCTAGATCCAAGAGTGATTAGAAGGAACCCCTAGTAAATTTCCATACCTAATCTTCATTAGAAAAGAACCGACTATACATTCTATAAATAAAAGTTGAAAATTCTCTTGTGATATTTTTGCCCGACTTATAATATGACACACATCCGTTGACAAGGAAGACGAAATGAAGAAAAAAGAAGTCGTTGTTGGAGAGACTTGTGTGTGTGCCATAAATTCACATACAAATACAAATAGAAGGATTTATCACACAAGAATAAAGTTGGTGGGGGAAACTACAAAGAACTAAATTATGATATTATTATAAGAAGCCTCATTCTCACCACTTCACTCAAGGCTACATAATTCTTACACTAAAATACATGGTATGCATAAAAAATTAAGGCGCATTCGTTCCCTTTCCGTTCTATTCTATTTTACATCAAAAAAATACACGAAACTTTCAGCGCTCATCTTAAGTGAGTCGTGACTGCCGTTTCCAACCCTCTGACAGATCCTCCTCGGCAACTGTATGTGTTTCCCACATTTTCTTTTTTTCCAAGATTTAAAATCTGTTTTGTTTTCAAATTTTAGCAACCACAACCAGAATCAACCAGCCTAGGTTTATCTTGCTGGTACGAGCCGAGAAGAAGTATGCAAATTAGACTGGGCTACATAGCATGATATGAGGCTCTTTGTTGACTCCACAATTATTGAATACATGGATGGAAATATTTGCATGCAAACATTTTCTACACTGTACGCTGCTGACGTACTAAACTGCATTTCTACTTCGGTGGCTGTTCAACTGATGCATTTACCACGGGAGACTTCTTCGGTACACAGATACATAGCTATAGGCTAGATACCGAGAACAACTTTGCATTCGTGTAGGTGCGGGTCAAACCACTTTTTCGGATCGGTTCCAATCCAATCTATACCGTTTTAGCCGACACTGATACATTTACTGGTTGGATATAAACCAAAACTTAACCCAAGGAATTCTTTCGGTTTGAATCGGTTTAGTACTTCACTGCGCTGCAAATTCTCATCCTGAGCTGCAGTGACTAGAGCTACAGTAAAATTTTTACGGGGGCAACTTATTTAAGGAAAATTAACATGGCGCCTTATGAGAATTATTTATATTCTGAAAACGCTAATCCGTTATTATTTGAAACTAACTTATATAAAGGTGAATCGAAAAAAAGAACATTTTTGGTTTATATTTTGAAGAAAGAAGAAATAAGAAATTAAATGTCAAGTATTTTAAAGAAGATTTTAAAAAATTACAAATTTGCAAAAATAGTAGCAAGTTTAGGTTCAGGTATTAAACTCCGTATGCTTTGTAATTCCTTTATGTGAATCTACTTTCGGTTCGAATTTCCACTGACGTGATCCGTGTGAACACTTACGTGTTAACATTGTAATGTAGGGATGAACGGGAACGGAAAGCTGAGAAGGAGAATAATTGTATTATAGTAGGAACTGTGACGGTAGGTCGCAATTTGTAAGTATGATAATAGGAATAAGGGAATAAATTGAATGCAGAGATCATTTCAAATGGATTCGTATGTCTTTCAAATTCAAGCATCTTTATTTAAGCAGATAGAACTGAAGCGAGTGTGTACTGTGTAAAGAGTTACTGGCTGGAGTTCACGCATATCTAGTCATCCCCTCGTACCGCTTTTGTATCAGTCCTTCACGCACATCCACGTAGGATCGGAAGATGGTAAAAACGGTGGAATATCATGGAATGAATCTGGAGAAAACTGGTTTATGTGGCTCCACTAAGACTCAGGTCACTAGGCTGTATCACAGCAGTATATGTAGGTATATATATTGATATATATCGGATAAAGCAGTCAAATCAAACTTATCTCTCCATGCAAAATGTTAATATTAGGCAAGCTCATTTTTGACTTGTCTCTGATGTCTAGTTAGAAC